>JAHKKF010530253.1:14048-28989 GCA_019740295.1 Labeo calbasu
CAAAGGAGAAGTGCTCACTAACACAGATTTAGACAGATTTGTGAACAATATTTGAGAGAAATAAGCCTTTTGTGTACATAGAAAAAGTCTTTGAGTTCAGCTCATGAAAAATGGGGACAAAAACAAAAGTGTTGCGTTTATAATTTTGGTCAGTGTAGTTACCTGACAAAGTAGTAGAACAGAAAGTGTAGAGTAAGTGTGTGTTCACTGAGGAAAGGTGTCATCACAGGGCCTATACACTGAAGTTTGCTAGGGTTCTTTAAAGAGAAATCAGTGTTCCTGATAAATTGCAGTTTAATTTATTTTTATCTCATAAAATGTTTTGAACTCAGCAACTGTGTTTAGTTTCAAAGCGGAGACGGTCAGTGATGATCCGCTGCTTCAGTGTTTTTTTGTTTTGAATCCTCTTGGATATGATCTCCCACTGAACATCAACTGTTAAATGAAGACCATTTACAATCCTTAATTCTCTTGCTTTGTGTGAATCTTGTTGCAGTGCATGTAGGGATTGTTTTTGTCTCTCTGTCTTCCCTCAGGAGGAGCGTGATGATGCGACTCAGGTTGAGAGCAGCGTTGTGGTCGTACCGTCTTTGCCCAGAGGAGCAGCGGTGGAGCTGCATGTTATGGCTGTGCAGGACAGTCCCACAGACAGATCATCTCATCACACCGTCTCAGAGATCCCGGGCGGCAGCATTGAATGCCGTCTGCTGCGGTCCAGCTGCGCTCGCTACGCCTCTCTGTCTCTCACCGTGTGTTTGAGCGATTCTCAGAACACAGCCGACAGCGTCACCGATCAGCTGCTGTCATCATACCAGAACGCTCTTCGCAAAACCAACAGTCTTTCTGCACTGTGTGCCAGAGTTTTCTATAAGAGCCATGACACGTTCATCACACAGATCGCCACAGGTATGGTTCATATCCATTTTCTAGTAGTACTAGTTTGCTGAAACTCCTAAAAGCAATAGTTCAGACTAAAATGAAAATGTGCTGTAAATGTGCTCACACTCGTGGACATCCACGATTAGGATGAGTTTGTTTGTTCATCAGATTTGTATAAATAGATCATTCCATCACTGTCTCACCAGTGGATCCTCTGCAGTGAATGGGTGCCGCCAGAATGAGAGTCCAAGCAGCTGATAAAAACAGTACAATAATCCACAAGTAATCCACACCACTCCAGTCCATCAGTTAACATCTTGAGAAGACAAAAACTGAAACAAATCCATCATTAAGATGTTTTTAACTAAAATACATTGAGTCCATAATCCATACACTTCCTCCAGGGATAAAGCCCATCTCCTCTTGTCTCAAAATCCTGCCAAATACTTGTGTGTTTTGGAATGTTTTGACATGTAAACGGTGCTTGATCTGTGCAGATTTCTCTCCTGATTCAGACCAGACCACTTTTTCACTGGAGGACGTGTTATTATGGATTGTGGACTCGTATTTTAGTTAAAAACATCTTGATGGATTTATTTCAGTTTTTGTCTTCTCAAGATGTTAACAGATGGACTGGAGTGGTGTGGATTATTTGTGGATTATTGTGATGTTTTTATCAGATGTTTGGACTCTCATTCTGACAACACCCATTCATTGCAGGGGATCCTTTGGTGAGCAACTCATCTAAATCAATCAATTACATGTCAATGAACAGAAACACTTTAGGCCTGCTTGGACATCAGATGAGACTAGGCTCCAAAGCAGCACACTCAGCCTGCTCTAACACACACACACACAACAACAATTTACCTACCCAGTAAAGAGATGATGTAATACTCATGACAACAGATACACAACTCATACAATAACTTCTTTAGAGTCTGTAACAGCAACATCTGATGCTCCAAGATGATTGCATGAAAACTGCTATGTTGCACAGATAGGAACATTAAAGGCACAGCACACTGAAACACAAGACTGTATCTCACATTATACCACTAAACCAACTTCCCTCAAGCACACAGCATTAAACTTACCTGAGAGTAAGCAGCACACCACACGCAGTATGTCTCTGTAATCTGACGTCACACTAAACAAGTGAAATCACATAAATCACTGAATAATACTATGAGCAAACAGCTGTGCTAAACAGCTAAAAAACATTTACCTCCGTAGCCCATAGCAACAAAGGGATTTTGACCATGATGTACTCCAGAAGGCATAAACAACAGACTTATATACAGTAGCAGGACACTAGTTTAATGGCCACGTTTAGTCATTGTGATGTTTTAAACGCGTCACCGACCTCACTACACGTCACACCCATCACTGGTCACACACACAGATTCAAGTCAAGTGATTTATTCAAAAACAATTAGTCACTCAGGAACAAAACACTTCTGTGTTGCTCAGAGATACACAAGTATATAAGTTTAATAGTTCTGTTAACAGTTCTATTCTGTGTTTTAATCCCAAAATAGAAAATGAGAGATATTAGCTTCTTGTTTATTGAACTGTTGTGTAAAATCAACATCACATTTGCAGTCATGCAGTTAATTCTTAGAGGGGTCATGAACTGAGAAATCAAAAAAACCCTGAACTTTTGACATGATAAAAACATCCTGTAAGTTTCAGAACTGAAAACTTTCTTGTTAGTCTGTTGTGAAATGTGTCACTGTAATAGTATGGCTAAACACCTCTGCAGAAGATGATCAACACCTGCTTCTACATCACTGCCTGTTTAGCCCAGCCCACCAATTCTACATCACTGCCTGTTTAGCCCAGCCCACCAATTCTACATCACGGCCTGTTTAGCCCCGCCCACCAATTCTACATCACTGCCAATTTAGCCCCGCCCACCAATAACTGCCTGTTTAGCCCCGCCCGCCAATTCTACATCACTACCTGTTTAGCCCCACCCACCAATTCTACATTATGGCCTGTTTAGCCCCGCCCACCAATCACTGCCTGTCTAGCCCACCAATTCTACATCACTGCCTGTTTAGCCACACCCACCAATTCTCATGACTGCCTGTTTGGCCCCGCCCACCAATTGACACATGTAGTGTCAATTGTATTGTATTGTAACCAATACAAGATGATGCTGTGCAGTGCCAAGCTGTAGGAAAACCGGTCTTTGGATTGCCTTCCTTCTGAGTCCAAAGTGGAAGAGCTTTATTTTTAATGAAGATCCAGACCACATCAGTAAGAACTCTGTCCTGTGTTTACCTAATTCTACCACAGATTTTTTACAAACAAGAAACAATTCGATGCAGGATTTTCAGAAGATTGAAACTAAAAGACGATGCTGTGCTGACTATGTATTTTAAGAATTTCACTCAGGAGCATTCTTATGGAACTTTTTAGAATTTATTTGACCAAATTTCTTAAAACCAGCACTATGGTTTAAGTTAATAGTTGGTCATCATTTCATCCTCCTTGTGTAAGAAATTCGCCCTCATGTCATTCCAAACCTGTATGTTTGTTGTGTAAAGTGTTTTTTTTTTTTTTTTTTTTTAAGGGACAGTGCACATTAATTAACATAAGTAAACAAGTCTACTATATAAATGTGCCAGATTTAGCCATTCAGGCTAATTTTCATCTGCAGACCCTGGCAGGTTGATGGTAAAAAACCAAAGTCCATAAATACACAGAAAACATATATTCCAGCAAACAGTCACAAAAAAAGAACAAAAAAAAACAAAAACACCCACATGCAGAACCAGAGGCAAACAAGAAACCACTACTTCAAATTATGAAGACGTGTTTGATTATCCTGTAACCACCATTTTGTCGATTCAGAAAAAGGAGCAAAAGATGTAATATTTCTTAGTTCTATAGGATATTCTTAGTTATATAGGATATACATTGAAGAATGTCCTGGCTTCTCTTTTGTATAAAATGAAAATGAATGGTGACTGAAGCTGTCAAAATGACACAAAATAGTCATAACAGTTGTCCATATGACTCTTGCTCCATATTCCAAGTCTTCTGAAGTCACGTTTAGTTTTGTATGAGGAACAGCCTGATATTTAACTATACTTCTACAGTACTACTTTTAAAAGCACCAATGATAAAATCATATTAAAATTATATTATCAGCCCTGTAGCTGCTAATGTTTGGTGTTTTGCAGTCCAGTCAGAGTCAGAGTGCTTTCATATTTACGGGACGTTTCTTGAGGATAGTCCCAGTCATTCGTCAGCCTGACACGCGTGATGTTTTGAATGCAGACCTCGCTGTTTACTTATTACAGGAAATGAAATTATAGTGTGAGACACGGAATAGAAATGAGACGTCTCGTCTGAGTGTCTGCCGTATGACAGTTTGTTTGTCTTGAAGATGTGACTGTGATGACAGTACAGAAGTCATTCTGAATGCACCGTCGCTCTTACAGGAACATCAGGTCTGCTGACGGGATTTTCTCAAACTCTAGGCCTGGTTTCATATCAGACTCAGAAGTGGGATTGATAGAGCGTTTGGTAGGAAGATCTGGTCTGATGTCAGATAGGTTTCCATTTGGTTTCTTATACCTGAAGTTGGTCTTCACATCAGATTTGTTGTCTCAGTCATGAGATATTAATGTCAGTGATTTTTTTTTTTTAACCTTTATTATATAGCGCTTTCAACAATACAGATTGTGTCAAAGCAGATTTACAGTGTTAAATAGGAAAATAGTGTGTAATAATGCAAAAGGACAACAGTAAACACTTTCATTTTCAGTTAAGATCAGTTCTTCATTGATTCAGTGATGTCATCGTCCAGCTCAGTTCAGTTCAAATAGTATCTGTGCAATCAAGTCGTCGATATCGCTGGAAATTAAGTGTCCCCAACTAAGCAAGCCAGAGGCGACAGCGGCAGGGAACCAAAACTCCATCGGTGACAGACATGGAGAAAAAACCTTGGGAGAAACCAGGCTCAGTCAGGGGGGCCAGTTCTCCTCTGGCCAGATGAAACCAGCAGCTTAATTTCAGGCTGCAGCAAAGTCAGATTGTGCAGAGGACTCATCTGGTTCCCATCATCTTGTGCTGATGACCATCTAGTTGTCCTGGTCTCCGCTGAGATTCAGGGCTGTAGAGGTCATCTCTAGGTGCTGATCCATCATCTGGACTGGATCTGGTGTCTGCAGTGACCTTGGAATAAGAATGAAACAGGCTAACATTAGCGTAGATGCCATTTTTCTTATGATGTAGCAAGTACATTGGGTGTTATGGCAAGTGTTCCCAGTTCTGGTTGACCTAATTAATGCAGCCTAACAATCCTTTATCGGATTTGAATTATAGAAATGTGTTGGTGTGTTATGTGTAAGCCAGGTTAAAGAGATGGGTCTTTAATCTAGATTTAAACTCACAGAGCTTGTCTGCGTCCCGAACATTTTGATATGCTAGGTATTATCAAATGGCCAAAGTTTTAAGAACACAGCCGTGAAGGAATATAATGCAATAAGAGCTCACTCAAATACTGAGGTACTAAACCATTCAGAGCTTTGTAAGTAATAAGCAAGATTTTAAAGTCTATACAATGTTTAATAGGGTGCCAATGCAGTGTTGACAGAATACTTGTTGTTTGTCCCTTGTTCCAGCTTGTTACTAGAACTTCCTGGTTCTAGTAAGAACTCTAGCTGCTGCGTTTTGGACCAGCTGGAGTTTGTTTATTAAGCGTGCAGAACAACCACTTAATAAAGCCTTACAATAATCTAACCTTGAGGTCATGGTCATTCTGAAATTGACATTGAGAGCATAGGTCATAATTTAGATATATTTTTGAGATGGAAAAATGTGGTTTTACAAATGCTTGAAACGTGGCTTTTAAAGGAAAGATTGCTATCAAAGAGCACACCTAGAAGAACTGACAGTTACACAGTGTTCTAGGTCATTACATGCAGAGGTTTTTGGCCCGATAATAGTTTTTTTTTGTTTGTTTGTTTTTTCAGAATTTAGCAGTAAGAAATTGCTAGTCATCCCAATTTTTATATCAACTATGCATTCTGTTAGTTTTCCATACAGCACTTGTGATCGATATGATACCTCTTCATTCACTGCTACAAACTGATGGCAGTCAGATAAGTACGATTTGAACCATGCCAATGCACTACCACTAATGCCAACATCATTTTCTAGTCTATTCAGAAGAATGTTGTGGTTGATAGTGTTGAACACAGCACTAAGATCCAGTAGCACTAATAAAGAGATACAACCACGATCAGATGATATGAGCATGTCATTTGTAACTCAAATGAGAGCAGTCTCAGTACTATGATACAGTCTAAAACCTGACTGGAAATCCTCACAGATAACATTTTTTCCAAGAAGGAACATAAATTGTGAGGATACTAACTTTTCTAGTATCTTTGACAGAAAGGGGAGATTCGAGATTGGTCTGTAAATAACTAGTTCTTTGGGGTCAAGTTGTGTTTTTTTAATGAGAGGCTTAATAACAGCCAATTTGAAGATTTTGGGGACATATTCTAATGACAATGATGAATGAATGATATTCAGAAGAGGAATTATGACTTCTGGAAGCACCTGTTTTAGTACCTTAGATGGAATAGGGTCTAACATACATGTTGGTTTACTTGATTTAACAAGTTTACACAATTCTTCCTCTCCTATAGTAGAGAATGTGTGGAATTGCTTCTCAGGGGATCTATAGAGCATCTGATGTGATACCGTAGCTGACGGCTGCATGGTTACAATTTTATGTCTAACAGTATCGATCTTGGAAGTAAAGTAGTTCATAAAGTCATTACTGCTGTGCTGTTGGGAAATGTCAACTCCTGTTGATGCTTTACTTTTCATTAATTTGGCCACTGTATTGAATAAATACCTGGAGTAGTTTTTTTTCTTCTAAAAGAGATGAAAAGTAATCAGATCTAGCAGTTTTAATGCTTTTCTGTAGGAGAAGGTACTTTCCTGCCATGCAATACAAAATACCGCTAGTTTTCTTTTCTTCCAGGTGCGCTCCATTTTCCGGACTGTTCTCTTTAGGGCACGAATGTGCTCATTATACCATATCGACTGTGCTAGAAAAGAGAGAGTTCATAGTTCAAGTTTTTCTGAGCTATTGGATATGCTGAGGAATTGAGATAAATCAGGAAGATTACTTACAAAGCAGTCTGAGTGACTGATACTGTCTGTGTTACAGAATACACTTGTTTGTATGGAGTTCACAGTTTGAAAGTACATGTTTGCTTTAATTTGTTTTAGCCACAACGTCACAGAAAATATAAACCGCTTTTAAAATGTGCTACCATTAAAAAAAAAATCTTATAGATATTAATGTTAACAAGAATAAAAAGTTTTGTATATATTATTTTATTTTAGGCAAGGAACAGTTCTCATTTCCATTTAACTTGATTCCCTAAAATAGCTCAAATGAAAACTCAAAATTTCAATTTCAACTACTAGCAAATTAAAACTAAAACTTTTTTAATAATACATTTTTTTTTTATTTGTTGCAAAAAAAAAATACAAAAACACAAGTACGGAAACTTTAAAATAAAACAAAATGCATTAAAAATATTAAAGTGAATTAAAATATAGAAATAAAAACTGATTTTTTTTTTAATGACTCTAGTCGTAATCAATAATACTAAATAATATTTCTCAATAACATTAAAATAACACTGCTATGGACTGATCATTCATCTGCTCAGGGTGATCTGTTTAAATGTCCTGAGTTTAGGGTGTAACAAATTAAAGAGAAGAATTTTGTGTTATGATGTCATCATTCACAAGGCATCTAACTGCTTCACTAATATAGATAATGCTACAGGAGTAAAACTGAAAGCATTTAAATGTTTGGAGACAGAAAGACTTCTGAATTACACGAGTTATAATTCATGAATTTATGAGCACACATTCATCTGTGTGAGACCCGAAACAACAAATTCTTGATGTTCTGTTGTAGAGGTTTCTGTTTCTGAAGCGTGCGTTCATCATCTTCACATGAGCGCAGGAACGGATGCTGTAGCATATGTTCAGACGCGTTTACGGAGCTGTCAGTCGTCCCGATGGCCTCGGAGAGCGCCGAGAGCCGCTTCACGGGTCACAGCTCAACAATATCAGAGGAGAGATGAAGACTTTTGCCCTCCAACCCTTCTGCTTGGACGGGACACTTGAGCATGAAAACACAGACGTGTTGGCTTCATGCAAGCCTGAACCTCCTCTCGTATCTCCTGACAGATAAGCGTTTGGCTTCTGGACATTTGGAAACATCTCAGAAAGCGACTGCAGTAGGTGTCTGACGCGCTTTAGAAATCAAACTAATGTTCCTCAGCAGAAGTGAGCTCATTTACTTGCACATCAGTAGATGTCTACAAGAAATCAGTTTGTTGGAATTACCTGTTTGAACAGTTTACATGCAAATCAATGACATGGAAACACAAGAAAACAGTGTTTACTGGACAAAATTATTTCCCATTCCTGTATATTCCACTCTGAGTAATCCATTTATGTGTTGTGATGTTGTTAAAGCATTAACATCAAACCTAACGTATGAAATAATAGTTAGGAAAATCATTTAAAATCAATCGCTCAGTTTTATTCAGAGTCTCAAACTGAGCAAAAGCAATTTGGTGCAGATACTGATATTTATATGATGGAATTCTGCTGCTCGTAATGTAAATCAGTGAGATCTTTATAACAGTATAGGAGATGCTGACATACAAAATATCAGTGGTCACTTTAATATCTCCAATAATATGTCTTAGTAAGAAATGGTCCAAACATATAACGTAATGCAATCCAATGATGATTGAGAGATGCACAAATAAACGTTCCTCAGAAGATGTGAGATGTTTTGGAGGCTTGTGAAGATCACTCCTCCACTGAGGAACAGTGAAAGCAAAGCTTCTGGAAACAAACGTTCCTCAAAAGATCCTGATGATCAGATTTGAGACTAAAAAATGATTCACGGAGAACCAAGTAAAGCCAAGTTGCTTCAGTCCAGTAAGTGCTCGTCTGGAAATATTATTGCAGTTATTCTGACATTTACTTGATAAAAATCAGTCAAGATTTGACGGTAAAAAGACACGTGAAGCAGCAGCTGAAGGTGGACGATTGTAGAACGACAGAAGGCATGGAGTAGATCGTGTGTAAAACACGTCTGATGGTGTTGATCATTTAGAGGCCTTAGGAATGTGTGTATCAAATACAATAGAGTAGCTTTATAGGATTAAATCCACAGTAAGAGTGCTTTCCTGTCACATGCACACTTCAGTAAGCGGACAGAATGCAGGTTTATATTCCGGGTGAAATCGGGGTAATGGGTGAAATCAGTTTAGGCATAAGAAAACAGGTTAACGCGTTTACATGGCCAAATGTGTTGTCGGCTTATTAAGCATAATTGGGTTATAAATGTGCATGTAAATGCGCTCAAGGTCTGAAATTCATGAGCTGAAGGCACCAATTACACAGTGGTTTACCGGGTAATGTAAGTGACCCGCGGGCTGTGCGTATGGAAAACATGAACGTGTCAGAAATTCACTGCAGGAATCTACGCGTCTTTGCTGATGCTATACTGTGAAGTCTTTTTACTTTCTGCTTTTCTGTCTTCATTATTAAATGTTTAAATAAATGTCATGAAAGCAAGTTTTTTTTTTTTTTTTTTTTAACTACGGCTACCATTTAAATGTTCAGATTTCAGCAAGGAATTGGAGTAGAAATGGGTGTCATTAAAAAATTCATATAAAACTGCAGCTTGAATGTTTATATACAACTTCGTTTTATTAGAGTGTTTTGGTTATTAAATACATTTTTAAAAATGTAATTTTTTTTAATGTAATTTTTTCCCTATTAATAACAAAGAGAACTTAGAGAAATTAAAAAAAATAATTTAACTTACAGTCTGCAAAGTGGAAAATGCGTTCAAATACTAAATTTAATGTCAAAGAACTTGTATAAACACAAGTTAATAATAAAAAAACGTATAAAATAAATCGGCAGTTTAAACAGTGTTTTGGTTATTAAATATATTTAAAAACGTAATTACTTTGTAAACATATGTATGTATCAGCTGCAGTGCAATCAAAATAAAATAAAGAGAACTTAGAGAAATTAAAAATAATTTAACTTAATAACTTAATACACAATATCAAAAAAAACATCTGGAATGTGTTTGCATTTTCTTCTATTATTGGTCAAAATTGTAAACCTAAAATCAGGATCAGGCATAAGATAATGTCTCGCACACATGAAAATGGACTGAGAATTGATCAGATAATTGTAATCTGTCTCAGATGAGACAGGAATCGTGTCTGTGGCAGCTTTTCTGCAAATTAATTGAAAATACAGGACTTCTTCATCACACAAATGCCTGTTGCAAATCAAAACCGCTATGAAATACACATATTTAGTAAGAAAGTGTGATATGCTATAGCAAAACAGACAGCACCCCGAAATTAGTAAGAAACAAATATGAACAGGTCGCTGTTATTAAAGTTTATTTTCAGTTTGAAATGCTTTAAGCGGCCTAAAATGGTTTGCCAATCTCATCTGGTCATGGAGTGTAATGATTAACACTTTCCTGTTGACTGGAAAAGTGTTAACTGATAGCACTTTCCATCCTTACGAACGCAGACCGCGGCCTTTAAAGCAGCAGCAGCAGCAGCAGCGTCATCTCATGAAAGGCTGACATGAATGGAGCGTTTGATGGCGATGAAGGTGACCGTGTCTCTGATATAATGTGATCTCCTCAGATAGCGCCGTTGATCTCCTGTTGAAAGTCCGTCATCCAGGAGAGAACCGCAGGCCTCCGTAAAGCACAGAGGAGAGCTGCTTTTCATTCACGCCGCTTAATTACTCGCCGTGCGATCCGTGACGTGCTGCGTGTGTGTTCCTAATGAAAGAGCCTGACGATTATCAAAAGAGATTTCACCTTTCCATCCCAGCTTCCCTTCGTTTGTCTGATGATCTTGTTGACTTTTGTAGTTCACACAAGCTACACACTGACCTCAGCGTCCCATCGCTGCGGTGCATTCGCACTAATTGCAGTTAAAGGGTTAGAGAAACAAAAGTCATTTACTCACCTTTATGTTGTTCTTGGTTAATTGTTGAAACATGATGTAAGATAAATGAGAGGTTTCTCTCTCTCCTTCTGTCCTGGGAACCTAAAAGACTATAAATGCATGATGAAATTAACCCATATGATTCGAGCTGTTGTGCTGTTTAGATGTACTTTCATAAATGAATAGGTTTATTTTCAAAAAACATTGTTATTTTTTGTAACAAAAAATGAGAAAATGGCAGAAATTTCATTTTTCAGCGTTAAAAAATCAAACCAGTCAGACGTATTGAAAAATATCAAGCAGCTCTAATAGTAAAAAAGCAGTGCGTTAACGTGGTTGTTTGTAAATCACAGCATAGGTCAGCGATGCTGTCGCTGTAAAGGCGTATCGGGTGACGGCTGTTCGTTTGTTGACTGCAGTGGACATCAGAGGAGCGTCTGAATTCCCTCCAGCGCTTACAGACCTTCGCGATCAATTCTTCTGCAGATTCTACAAGCTGTTAATCTGTCGCAAATGGCTAACTAAAGATTTTCTCGTCCTCTGTGTATACACACACACACATGTTTAGAAACGCACGCCTCTGCTCTCACCATATGTCTGCACTCAGACCCACAAGCTGTCGAGGGTCTGAGCGGGTCAATAACTGAGGAATGCTGAAATGTGTGCTCTTTAATTGCGGACGGGCAGGGCTGAGTGCGAGGATGTGTGTGAAGCGTGACCTCTGTGTTCTTGTGTCTGTAGGGTTGGAGCGGCGATTGAGCGGCGGTCCTGCCGTGGCGCTGGTTCCTGTTGAAGATCTGCCGGACCGGTGTGTGCTCCGCTTCTCCTGCTGGATCGGTGTGTAGCGGACCTTCACGTGGTGCTAAAACCGTTTTTAGAGTTCCGTCGTTACTGATGTTGAACTCAGAGTCCTGTGAACACCTGATGCTTTCTTTGTATTTTTAGGCATATTTGTGTGTTTGTTAAAGGGTTAATTTACCCAAATGATGGTTCTGAAATTTCAGCAACCAAAAGTTTTTTTTTTCTCCAGCTGAAGCACTTTTGGAGAGGTCAGTGAAACTGCTTGTAAACAGTATGTCACATAACATCACGTTTTCCTGAGGAAAGACATTCAGTGTCCATAAAAAATATCTTTAGAGAGGAGAATTTTGATATCTGTATTACGTATTCTTGATTTTTTACTCAACCTGTTAGGGATGTTTTATTTAATACATGTTTGAATAAATCTGTCACAAAGTCAAATTGGTGTAGAAACAGTTACATCATTTAAATATTTTCTATAAAACTTACAGCTCACAGCTCGAATTAAATTTACATAATTGATTATTCAATAAAGTTTATTTTTGGTTTTAGTTTTCAGCTAAATGAATAAAAAAGCTAATTTCAGAGCACGACTAGATTATGACTCGTCTACTTCAGACCAAACTGAAAATCTGCAGTCGGTATTTCCATGAATATATATTGCAGTCCGTTATGAAACATGAGAAGCATCATTTGCTTTTGAAAATAAAGAAGATTATGAGTAAAAAAAAAACCTGAAAAAATCATTACCTCAAACATACCACATGACTTTAGAACAGGGGTGCTCAACCCTGGTCCTGAAGATCGACTTTCCTGCAGAGTTCAGCTCCAACCCTGACCAAGCACTTGATAATTACAGACGGGTGTGTTTGATCAGGGTTGGAACTAAACTCTGCAGGAGGACCCCAGGAACAGGGTTGGGCAGCCCTGCTTTAAAATATAATTGTGACCGTGGAACACAAAACCATTGGTCATGAATTTAAATTTTTTTACATTGAGATTCATACATCACCTGAAAGCTGAATAAATACACGTTGCATTGACGTATGGTTTATGATAGGACAATATTTGGCTGAGATACAATTATTTGAAAATCTGGAATCTGAGGGTGCAAAAAAAAAATCAAAACACTGAGAAAATCGCCTTTAAAGTTCTTAGCAATGTATATTACTAATCAAAAAATAAGTTTTGATATATTTACAGTAGTAAATTTAAAAAATACCTTAATGAAACATGATCTTTACTTAATATCATAATGATTTTTGCCATATTAGAAAAATGGATAATTTTGACCCATATAATGTATTTCTGGCCATTGCTACAAATATACCCGCGCTGCTTATGACTGGTTTTGTGGTGCAGGGTCACGATTGATCATTCAAATAGACTGCATGATATTTCAGTGTTGTTTTATGTCTTTTCTTTGAAGTTTGACAATATAACAGACAGTGTGACTCATATTTTCAGATGATTGCTTAGTGTGTGTGAATGAAGCTGTGGTGAGAAGTACAGAGTGTGTTGTTGTTGTGTAATGGTCATCCGCAGACATTAATGCATCTCTATTGATCCTGAGAGACTGTTCTGATCTACACACAGCATTACCTGTATGTGTGTTTGCTGGTATTCCCTACATTATGAGGACAAAATGTCCTCACAAGGATAGTAATGGCAGTAAGTTTTGACATTGTTTTGGTCACTGTGAAGAAACAGGCTTATAAATCACAAAATGAAGTGTTTTGAGAATGTAGAAATACCTGTAGTTTTGTGTGAGGGGTAGGTGAAGGCTTAGGGTCAGGGGATAGAAGATACAGTTTGTACAGTAGAAAAACCATCACGCCTATGGAATGAACCCATAATGATAGGAATACACAGGAATGTGTGTGTAGAGGTATGACGCATCTTTTCCACGTTATACAGTGATGTGTTTGTGGATGGTGTCTGTCTGCGCAGCTGTCTGACATACTCAGAATAGCTGCACAGACAGACAGACAGCAGCTGCGGCCTCATGGGAGCGACACACCCTCATTTCTCTATGTTTGGATCATCCTGGAACCTGACTGGATTGAAGTGTTTATTCATTTGACCCAGATGTAGCAAATAAATGTTGTTGTACATGAGTCTGTCTGTTCGTTTAACTGATGTTCATCACTTGAGGATGAGTGTGATTTCAGTGTTGCGATGTTACTGTGAGAGAAGCGTTCTCTCTGTGGTTTTTGTGTGTATGTGTGTGTTCACTGTAGTGTGTATTCAGTGGAGTGTGTCGCCCTCTTGTGGCCGCTCGGTGTAAATAACAAGCTTGAAGAGTTTATATGTTCAGTAAGTATCATATATATTCACTTGCACGTTTGTACTTTGTGTAAAATGAGGTATGGATCTGGTACAGAGAAAAGCTGAGCAGTTTGTCTTAATTGTCTCTGTCAGAATGTGCTGCTCGTGTCTTTGTCTCCTGAAATCATCAGATTATATTCTGTCAGCTCATTTCGCTAGTGTAATATGTGATTGTCAATGGAACTAGAGAAACTTGTCAGATGTTGTCACGCATAAATGAGTTGTGCTGTAATATAAACGGACAGTATGAAGCATGAGCTGATATATGCAGATCAACATGACAGCTGCTCTAATGACAGCAGACATTAAATCACAAACACACTTTACTGAATCAGGAGGTTCAGGACTTAAAAACTAGCTCTATGTCAAAAGTACATGAAAACTACTTTGTTGGGATCATGTACTGCAGATGTACTCCAGCATTTTATTTTATTTTATTTTATTTTATTTTATTTTATTTTTATTTTAATAGATCTGTTAAACAGTGGAATGGATTGTTTTTGGACAATCATACAGTATGGAAATAAACATAAATCTCAGTCATCTTCTAAAAATGTCATAATGTTTGAATTTGCCAAGCTAACATTGACTGAACTGAAAAAAAAAAAAAAAAAACAAGCACCATTTTGAATTGCTAAATTTCACAATAGGATTTAAAATATGAAACAATAAATATGTCTTCATGTGTCATTTGGTTTGATATTTTGCACAAAAAAAAAAAGAAAAAAAAGTGAGACCTAAGTGTACAACAGTATCCAAGTATTTTCTGTGGTAATAATATAAATTTAATCTAATATAATAGGTCACACTTTACAATAAGATTGACTGGTTAACATTAGTTCAAATTTAACAAACTTCTACAGCATTTA
>JAHKKF010530256.1:0-16711 GCA_019740295.1 Labeo calbasu
GAATGCAGATCATATTTATTTTGCGAAAGCATGAAACTGCAGTTTCACAATACATGAATTACACAGTAAAATGCTGCAAATCATTTTTTCTTACGCTTAAAACACGATTTACACTTTTACAAAGCACCTCCTGATCTACATAAACATGTCTATGTTCGCACAAATCATTCATGATCCAGTTTCAATCCAGCCAATGACCACTCCTCTGTTGCTGAAAGCCAGACAAACATTTTAGTATGATCATTCCCTGGGAGAATACCTATTGCAGAGTCAGCACTTTGATTGATGTCTTTTGGACCCATAGTATTTGAGAAAAGTGGGGAAAAGTACCTCCTACACACGTGTACGTAAGGATAAGCATTATCAGTGTTCCTTACAGAGTGCATAATTTGATTTCATCTGCGAAAATGGACATTTAACGGATGAACTGTGAGCAACATTTAAATGAATAAGAAATGTTTGTGTCGTAATGTTAATTATAGCATGTTTAAGCATGAACCATGTGAAACATTACCATATCTACGTTACCATATCTTTCTAAAGACAAGAAAGAAGGGAAAACCATTTGGACTGATTTAAAACATTTAATGATTGTGAAAACCTCCGTACATAACGGTAAATGAACAGGATGCGTGTGTGTGTGTGTGTGTGCGTGCGTGTGTGTGTGTGGTTGTGTGTGTGTGTTTACAACTATTTACATTTAACACTAAACTGATTAAACCATAACTAAAAAATTTTTGTGTTCATTTTCTGTGTGCACTATTTATATTGTGTGTGTAGGTGTGTGTTTTATGTGGACAGACAACATTTATATCCAGTCAGTGTCTGGCACGTCCTCCACCTCTGCGCACTCCAGGTGGAACCACAAATGATACAGGTCACACTGGACCCATTCATCAATGGCCTCATCTCTTAAGCCAGATGGGAGCGCACTATGGCAGAGAGCACAGTGTTCTCCATCATCTTCTGTCGGAGGAGGAGGAGTACGCTTTTTTTTTTGCCTTTTGGCCTCTTGGGCTTGTCTTTTTTCCTCCTTCTTTGCCATCTCTTCCTTCAACTTTCTGTTATTTTCTTCCTTTTCTTTCTCCTCAGCTTCTTTTTATACCAGCAGGTCAAAATACTCGTCGCTGGTGGTGACACGAAGCCTCACCTTCTCCTTCCTCTCCAGGACTGGACTCATGAGGACGTTAGCCAGACTCTCTGGTATTACACCTGCTGCCACCAGGTAATTTTTGAGAGCCAATCTATTACAGGTCAGGCAAAGTGTTTTAGTGGTGGTTGATATGTTAGTAGGCTGAGAGCTGGATGTGAGAGTGGCGTGAGCACTGGATTGTGTGGGTGAATGATTGGCGGGAGTGATGGATGGCGTGGCGGGAGTGGCAGGAGTGCTGGATGGTGTTTGCAGATGGGAGCACTCTCACCACCTAAGAATATAAAATGTATGTAAAACACATTAGCACACTATGCAAGTAGCAAGTAGCTTAGAGGACGTATTATCATTGTATTAATGTCAAAATTACCTGGGTTGTGTCCACAGCAGCCCTGGACAGAAGGAAAGATGCCAGCTTTGCAGAACCCAGCCTTGATGTTTTGGGCTGTGACAGCACTGGGGTAAACATGTTTGAGGAGTGCTGAAAACTGCTTCTTCCCCACAACAACATCCCCTCGCACCAGACCCATCCTGGAAGCCACGGTGGAGAAAGCAGAGCCACTGTGAGACGCACATATGTAAACTACACGCATGTACACCTGAATCGCATATATTTATTTAACTGATTCATGGTTGTGAATTCACAATCATTCTTAATTATGATTTTTAAATGGGTTTAATATATCATGCAGCCTTGGAAAACAGTCTATTAATGTGTTTCATGGATTCTTGTCCATTAAATGCGCCACTGTTGCTAGTTGCTAGGGTAATTTTTCAAGAGAAAAGTTGGCCACTGCATTCATAAACTCAAGTGTCAGAATCAAGTGTAATTGCTTGTAGTTTACAATGCTGTAAAAACGCATAAAAAGACATGATGCCGCATGGGCAGATCTGAATTTAATGCTGCAATCACCACTTTTCATTTTCACTGATCTAGTATGTGCAGGGGCATTTTGTCCCAATCGGTTGTTATGGAGGGTGGGCACCCACCGGGGCCACAACTGTATAACTCTGGCCACCCAAAACATGTACAAGAAAAGTACATTATCCATATATATTAATGCATTTTGTTCATGTTTTATTCAGGGCCTATGCTATATTTGTGTACAATAAAGAAAAATATTTCAAAACACTTTACAGGACAATTAAATACTGTCCAATTATTTTCTTTCACACATATATTTGCTGATGTGCAATTATTTAAAAAACAAAAAAAGAACTGCAGTATTTTAAGAGTAATTAATTGCTAATTAAAATCATATTGTTGCATTAAGCAGAAACAAAAGAAAATAAATGTACCACCCATTAATCATTTTTATTTCTTTATTCTTTTATTTCTTTAATTGTTTTATTATTTTTCCCTGACATTCTACTGTTAAAGTACATTGAGTTACTGTAATAAAAATATTTTCTAACCTTCTCACTAATGTTTAAGATCAATGTTTACAACGTTATAAAATGTACAGGTCTTAGTATATTCAAATTTACCCGGGTAAGTACACTGCACTCACGTAAAACGTCGCTTATAAAGACATGAAATTATGAAAAAATATTCACATTATGATTTTCTGTAAAGCTGCTTTGAAACATTGCGTATTTTAAAAAAGTGTATAGAAATAAAACATATTTAAGTAACCACACTGAAAATTGTACAATAGCTGTACTGTAGTATGCTACGGTGCAAAGAATTTGTATTTAGATTTCACAATGACGGCTTTGGAATTTCATTTTGAGGCGTGTCTCCCTCCCGAATGCTCAACAAGGTAATAAAGATAACCATAACTTACATTTTAATGAGCATTTTTATGTTCTGGACGTCTGCATTGTGGAAAAACAAACCTCATCTTTTAAAAAATGCGCTACGACACTCCCGCTCTGTTGCATTCCATTTTCGAACGTTCGTCAATCACGTGACGTCACTCAGCAGTTCTCACAGACTCCCTTCACAGTTGCAGATGATAAGAATCTGAGCGGTTATCAAGATTGTCACTTTAGCGCGTTTACAGAGTGATAGAGAAACTACGCCAAGGAACGTATGAAAAGTACGAAAATCTACGAACGAAAGTATGCATACAGAAACACACAGTATGCAGACTACGTCTACTGAAACACTCAAGTTTACACAGAGTTTGTCCACTTTCGGCATCGCGATGTGCCCAACATCTGTGTCGGTGCCTGAGGGCGGTGTTCGTGAGACAGAAGCCGCTGCATGGCTGGACACCATCAGCTTCTGCAACGGCTTCTGTCAGTGGGTCGATGATGAAGAGTGGAGCATCGATTCACCGCCAGCTGACTCACAGCAACCTGCCGAGTCAAACAGAGCTTCAGAAGCAGTGAATGAGCAGCCTTCTGCTGAGAAAAGCCCAACAGGTGAGACTATTATAAACAACTGAACTTTAGAAAATAAATCATTACACCTCCTTACAAAAATAAGCCACATGTTATTGTTGGTAAATACTTAAATAATTTTATTGTGACTAATATATTCAAATATTTGCATTACAGATTTTATTGATTAGTTGTTGCAGTTGTAAGGGGTTCACAGCGTAAGTGTTTTTGAAATCCACTGCGCTGCTTTTCTGTTGTTTTTCTAAGTTAACATGCACTAGACAGATGTCTTTAGTGATCATTGTCTGTGGCCACTAATATTTTCCTCTTTGATATTCTTCAATTAAGACATTCCTACACGAGGCAACAGGAGGAGCAGAATCAGTGCCTTCTTCAAGAGAGCATGGAAGGCCGTAAAGAAGCCTTTCCTCCGTTGCGGACGGACAAGAGTGGCGTCTCCAACGCCACGCCAGTCTGATCCCGATCCAGAGCCTGTCCCGGGTCCCTCTGGGCTCCAGAATGAGCCTGAAAATGATCAGACTGTTCCTGAGCCGTCTGTCCCAGACCTCCCCGATTGCAAGCCAACTACCAGTGAGTGTGCTGTCAGCTCTATTTTCCATTTCATTATTTTAAAGTATTATTAATTTGTAATTCTAACATCACCTAACTTAACACAACTGTAAACCATAACCATGTATGTAGTTTGCTTGTTTAACAAATGTAAAAAAACGCATTTGGTTTTTAAAGAAACATGTTTGTTACATGGATTTTATTTAGTGTTTTGATACAGACAGCAGTGCCATTACATCAGACATATAATTTAATATAAGATAACTGAACCTGTTCTGCAACCTCTTTTGTTTTTCAGAATCTTTCTCCAAATTATACAAAACGCAAGATTTGATAGGAAGGGGAAGCTATGGCAAGGTGCTCAAGGCAATCCGTAAATCCGACGGCCAAGAGGTAACACTTTTACTCCTTATGTAGAGAGATCCATGTCCACCGGATCCAAACATGTGCAGCATGATTAAAATAAATTACAGATTAGAGAATGTGAGGAAAAATTAATATGGATATATTTTTTTCTCTCTTTGCAGGTTGCCATCAAAAGAATGCGGAAATGGAACAACCGCCATTCTCTTCAAATTGTAAGTTAGCAAAGATTAAACAATACATGTTTAGTTGTTTAAAAGTGCGCATACATTACCGCTGCTCTGGGAAATGTACATGTAAATCTACAGCTAACTAACCTTTCGACATCTTGTTCTGGTTTCCTCTAGCCTGGTTGTTCCAGACGTCTGCCTACAGAAGTGGCGCTGCTGCTCATGTTGAGACGTCCTCCAGTCTGTCCCCATGTCATAGAAATGTATGAGTGGTTTGATCGGCCCCTGATCATCTCACTCGTTCTGGAGTTTCCTCAACCGTGCGTGACCTTGCGAGAGTTCATCAGGGATTCTCATGGACTGTCTGAACCGATCGCACGTGGGTTCATGCGCCAGTTAGTCGCAGGGGTGCAGCACTGCATAGACCGCGGCGTGTTTCATAATGACGTCCATGCTGACAACGTCCTTGTGAACACGAACGCTCTGGAGCTCAAGCTGATTGACTTCGGCTCTGGTCACCTGCTTGATGACGCTGGTTATGACAGCTTGAAATATATTGGTAGGCTGGCTTTTTGTATTGCATTGTGTTTTATTTTGTATTGTAAAATGATGAGAAAACATGTGGAAAAATATTACTCATACAATGTCTTGCTTACAGGAGCACTACAGTTCTGCCCACCAGAGGTCTTCTCGAGACCCAAATACTATGCCGTGCCAACAAACGTCTGGGCTCTCGGCGTTACGCTGTATATGATGGTGAACATACATCTGCCCTTTTCCAATGTTAAGGACATATTGAAAGCCTGTCCTTGCACTTGGAAATATGACGTATCCGTGGGTGAGAAAACGGACATTGATAAACACACACCCTTACCCTTACATTATAGCTTTTATCAGATATTTCAGAAGGTATTTTCACACTTGTCAGCTTTGGTGTGGTACATGCTCTTGACTAACCATCTCTCTCTTCTAAACTTTTACAGCATGCTGTAATCTGATCTACCAGTGTCTGGACAGCAGTCCAGCGAAGCGGCCGACGTTTGAGCAGATCTTACAGCACAAATGGTTTGAAAGTCCAGAATGAAGGCAGGCGTGGGATTCCTTCTGTCATCTGGGTCAGACAGATGGTAACGTAACAGAGCAAGTAGAAAATGCAATCATTCTCATTAGAGGTCAAGTACTGTTGTATTTTTCAATTCTCAATTATGATCAGAAAACAAAGCAGCAATTGAACAGTACTAAACTGACTGGAGGCCATTTTAATGTTCTGGTCCTTTTATAAATAACGTGACTAGATGATAAAACAGAGACTGGGTGAAGACAATGTCAAGTATACTCTTGCTTTGTGTTTCTCAATGGAAACACATCCAGTCTGCTGAAGAACACTGAACTAGATAGGAAACAAGACCCAGAGACAATGCCAAATTTATTGAGACAGTGAACCCGTACAGACCTCTAAAGGACCAGTGTGGCCATTTCTAAAAAGTTTAATTAGGTTGGCCTGAGAAAGCCAACCTACTGATTTGCTACTTAAGCTTATTATTATAGTTCAGCTCCAACCCTGACCAAACACACCTGAACCAGCTAATTAGGATCTGAAGGAGCACCTGATAATTACAGACAGGTGTGTTTGATTAGGGTTGGAACTAAACTCTGCAGTAAAGTTGATCTCCAAGAACAGGGTTGGGCACTCCTGTCCTAGAGCTTTCAAGCTAGAACCACCGAACTCAGCCCAGCTCTTTAAACTGATCTCTTTTGTAAGCGATCTGACTTATAGTACATGCTATTAACATGCTAATCATGCTAGTAACTTGCTAATCATGCTAGAAATATGCTAGCAACTTGCTAAAAACATCTTAACACCTACTAATCATGCTAGAAACATGCTAGCAACGTTAACAACTTGCTATTCACGCTAGAAACATGCTACCAACTTACTAATCATGTTAGAAACATGCTAGCAACTTGTTAATCATTCTATAGTCATGCTAGAAACTTGCTAATCATACTATAATCATGCTAGAAACCAAGGTTATTTTCGTAAACAAAAACTAACACGAAAACGATTGGTCAAAAAACATTTTCGTAAACTGACATAAAATAAAAATAACACAATAAATGAAAAACTAAAACGAAACGAAACAGTTTAAAACGCAGTCCTGCATGCTGTGAATCGAAAGGCTCTGCCATTATTATTGAATTTAATTAGTTTCAGTTATGCGCGTTTGTTTGCGGGAAAGTAAGCAAGACATGATAGTTACAGTATCATGATTATGGTTAAATAAGATAAAATATCCAATATAAACGAATTACATTTATTTTCGAATTAAATATTATAACACATTTAGTGCTTTTAATTATGATTATGTAAGTGCAACTTGTGTAGATTTATGGAGTAAAAATGCTTGACTGCTCGTATACTTTTACCACTTAATCAAGCTCAGCATGCTTTTGCGTCATAAGGTTAAATTGAGTCGTTAGTCTGTGCAGCAAAATGAAATAGAAATGTGCTCACAAAATAAAAACTAAACTAAAACTAACAAAATTAATAATGAAACTAATAACAAAAGTAAATTTTATTGCAAATTTCAAAACGATATTAAAATAAAACAAATTTAAAAAAGCAAAACTATAATAATCATGCTAGAAACATCCTAACACCTGCTAATCATGCTAGAAACATGCTAACAACTTACTAATCATGTTAGAAACATGCTAGCAACTTGCTAATCATTCTATAATCATACTAGAAACCTGCTAACACCTGCTAATCATGCTAGAAACCAAGGTTATTTTCGTAACAAACTAAAACTAACATGAAAACGATTGGTCAAAAAACTTTTTCGTAAACTGAAATAAAATAAAAATAACAAAACAAATGAAAAACTGAAACGAAACGAAACTAAAAGCAGTTACTAAAAAACTAACTATAATAACCTTAAAACTAAACTATATAAAAACTAAATAGAAATGTGCTCACAAAATAAAAACTAAACTAAAACTTAAAATTATTAATGAAACTAATAACGAAACTAAATTTTATTGCAAATTTCAAAACAAAATTATAAAAACTAACTATAATAACCTTAAAACTAAACTATATAAAAAGTAAATAGAAATGTGCTCACAAAATAAAAACTAAACTAAAACTAACAAAATTATTAATGAAACTAATAACGAAACTAAATTTTATTGCAAATTTCAAAACGAAATTATAAAAACTAACTATAATAACCTTAAAACTAAACTATATAAAAACTAAATAGAAATGTGCTCACAAAATAAAAACTAAACTAAAACTAACAAAATTATTAATGAAACTAATAACGAAAGTAAATTTTATTGCAAATTTCAAAACGATATTAAAATAAAACAAATTTAAAAAAGCAAAACTATAATAACCTTGCTAGAAACATGTTAACAACTTGCTAATTATGCTAAAAATATGCTAGCAACTTGCTAATCATGTTAGAAACATCCTAACACCTGCTAATCATGCTAGAAACATGCTAGCAACTTGTTAATCATTCTATAATCATGCTAGAAACATGCTAGCACCTGCTAATCATGCTAAAAACCAAGGTTATTTTCGTAAACTAAAACTAACATGAAAACGACTGGTCAAAAAACTTTTTCGTAAACTGAAATAAAATAAAAATAACAAAACAAATGAAAAACTGAAACGAAATTAAACTAACAACAGTTACTGAAAAACTAACTATAATAACCTTAAAACTAAATTATATAAAAACGAAATAGAAATGTGCTCACAAAATAAAAACTAAACTAAAACTAACAAAATTAATAATGAAACTAATAACGAAAGTAAATTTTATTGCAAATTTCAAAATGATATTAAAATAAAATGAATATAAAAAAGCAAAACTATAATAACCTTGCTAGAACCATGTTAGCAACATGCTAACAACTTGCTAATCATGCTAGAATCATGCTAGTAACTTGCTAATCATGCTAGAAACATGCTAGCAACTTGCTAATCAGGCTAAAACATGTTAACAACTTGCTAATCATGCTAGAGACATGCTAGCAACATAATAACATAAACATAATAATAATAATAACTATCTGAGACTGTATTTCCTTAAAAACATTCAAACTTTAACCTTTTAAAACTGTTTTAAACTACAAATTATTTCAGACTGAAAATCAGCAAACTTAAAACTTTATTTTTTATTAAACTTTTTACATTTTTTTAACTTTTCAAACTTTCTGGTGCGGCCTTCTCAAGCCAACTTAAAGGTTGTCTTGACAAACTTTTTTATCTAGTTAACTTTATAATGCAAAAAAGTGAATGGCTCCAAATTGCTCATTATTTCAAATATGAATGCAGCGCTTTCAAGCAGCTTTTAATGATAGACAAAACTAGTGCTGCTCTAATGTTCTGTTAAGCTTTACAATATGTAATGCATAATAATTCGTTCTAATTTATTATTAAAGTTTCTTATTATTCTAAGTTTCTTTTAAAGAAGAAATAAAATATAAAGCATATATTTAATTTTAAAAATCTTTTAAAGCTGCTTACATTTAAGTTTTTATCATTGATTTAAAAAAAAAAAAAAATTAAATCTGTATATAATAAATTTATAAGTCTCATGTTTGTGATTTTTATTAATGACTCTTTTTATTAATGACTCTTTATTTATACAGAAACACAAGTATATTAATGTTATTTGTGACCCTGGAAAACAAAACCAGTCATACATGTAATTTAATTGAAACTGAAAGCTGAATAAACAAGCTTTCCACTAATATATGGTTTGTTAGGATAGGACAGTGTTTGGCTGAGATAGAACTATTTCAAAATCTGAAATCGCAGGGTGCAAAAAAAAATTCTAAATATTAAGAAAAACACCTTTGAAGTTGTCCAAATGATGATCTTAGCAATGCATATTACTGAAGTTTTGATATATTTACGGTTGGAAATTTACAAAATATCTTTATGGAACATGATCTTTACTTAATATCCTAGTCATTTTTGGCATTAAAAAAAAGATAATTTTGATCCATACAATGTATTTTTTGGCTATTGCTACACCTGTGCTACTTACGGTTTTCTGCTCCATGGTCATGTGTATATTTCATTATTCGTAGAAAAAGATCACTTTAACAACGAGCACACTGCTGACATGATCTGAGCACATGTTAGTCATTCGTCTTATTAGCAAGACATATCAGCATAATATTTTACAGATCAGCAGTGTTTGTATTTTAAGTCTACATCAGTCAATTCCAATAACGGTCCGATAGTTCTGTGCATCGCTACTTTGAGGTACAAGTAGGGCTGGGACGAGGGGATGGGGTCCGGAAGTGACTTTAAAGGGAGGGCAGTGTTCCAGTTCTAACTGCTGAGATTTTTTTTTGGAAATTAAAAGGATTTCTTTATTTAATCCATTCAAGAGATCCCGGTTTTGCACATAAATGTAGCGCAGAACAATAAAAACGTAGCAGAATATTTGTGTCTATGGTTAACCTCACAGTGTTGGTTTTGTGATTGGCAATAATACCTGCAGACTGCAGCTAATGGAAATGCTTCTTTAATGGTTTCCTGCTCCTCACAGAACAGATTGTGAAAACAGACTGCAGTTTATGTTCAGTGCTTTTTGAGTTTTTCAAGCTTAGATCATCTCATTATAACAAAGTGTAGACACAATGTATGTAATGCATTTAGTGTGCAGTGTAGAGATTCATTCATTATAACAGAACTTTGTGAGTTCTAAGTTTCAGTTGCGTTTTTAAAGTAATAATAATTTGAGTTACTTAAATCGTTTCATGTTTCTATATTCAAAACTTTATATTTAAAACATTCCTTTATATAACATTGTTATTATAAATTTAAATGCATTCGTGACCCTCTCAGTCTGATTAAACAATACTTGACTGGTAACTTATTGTTCATGATTGTATTTTAGTATTTTAATTTAATTTATTGTTTAGCTAAAAAGTTTGAAAAAAATTATATCCTTTTTAGCATAAAAGATGGCATATAATAAAGTTAGAAAAAATGGCATTACAAAGTTCAATAAAAAATAAATAAATGAAGAAACAAAAATGCCCTTGCAAATCACTCCCAGTCAATTATCTCATAATGGGACGGTTAATTTCTGTCATTGGTCAGAAGGTGCTCCTAAAAATTGCTCCTTCTAATTGTTCCTAAATCTATTAAATATAATCTACAAATCATGCAATACTGTACTACCAAATAAGAAGTCTTTTATGGAGGGCTTTGCTAATCAGGCCAATTAGAGATGATTACTAAACATTCTCATTTTTTATTAAATCATACTTTCACTAGTGTTGGGTTTGAGTCCACCTAAATCGAGTCTGAGTCTTTAACCAATCAAGTCCGAGACGAATTTGAGTCCAAAATGGGCCGAATCGGACTCAAGTCTGAGTCCCAAAGGGCCGAGTCCGAGTCCAAGGAAACACTCAAAAAAATAACTCATTGGATGAACTCAATTTAATTGTGGGCAGGATTTCCAGCCAATAAATATACGTAGCCCCAACACAAAGAAAGTCCATCCATGTAATGAAATGTACCTGAGTTAGTCCAACTCAATTTTATCAAATATAGCTAAACAAAAAGAAATCCATTAACGTACTGAAACTGATTTATGTTTGTTCAACTCAGTATTAATTAATTTATTGAATAGGAAATTTCCTTTTCCCATTTGATCCCCATTAATACACACACCAGCTGAACCTGATTAAAGTGCTTTTATTTAAAAACTATAAAAACTTTAACACATCACAGTAGAAATCATCCATAACAGTAATCTGCAGTGATCAGTAATCAACATCAGATACAACAAAATATAATTTTTTATACCTGAATACAAAACAGGGTATCTTTTTAAAAGAACAATTTGAGGTTAATCTTGCATCAAATGCTATGGAAACAGCTTCGTAACTGGAGAAAAGTGAATGTATCCCAAGACCCCTAAAGCCACAAAGACATTAAGAGAGTGGAGACACCAGTATCAGTGGTTACAGTACCAGTGGTTTTGATAAATCATGCACAATAATGCAAACAATCCTACAAATCTGAATACTAACTTGAGTAACAATTAACTTGACTATAACACACTTTGAAGCACAATATATGTAATATAAGTTGAACAATAAAGATGCAGAAACCACTGCCTGTTTTACATGACCAATTTAAACTGTAACAGGCCCAAAAAAGTAGTACGGGCAGCTAAAGAAAAACAACTTTTGATATCTGCTGTACCTTAACACCTTGCAGGGACAAAAGTCAAAAAGGCACAAACAAATGGACCTAAAACAGAGCATATTTAATGGAATGTGAAAAATATGGGGAAAAAACTAAATTAAATTAAAAAAATGTGTTATTTTTTACAACATCTCTCAAAGTTATAACATAAGAACAATGTGAGTATGAGAAATGGCTGGCTACTCGAGGTGTACGGCTGTTTCTCTCCGTGTAGTACAAATGGTCAGTTCAAACAACAAGATATTTTGCCCATTTACACTGAAGAACAGCCTTTATAGGGTTTATTATCATGGTGTCAAAAGAAACAGGTTGTGTGGCCCAAATCTGGGCTACGGGAAGGTAAAAAAAAAAAAAAAAAAGACCAAGACAGTGTGATTATAACAAGGAAACCCATAGTCAACCACACCCATACTCAAACAATCTTTGAAAATGTGACGATGCATGAGTGCTGTTCTGCTCATTCATAATCCAAGAAACTGCAGTGAGTTGAATCATGTTTAAGTCCATTTCAACCTGTGTTGACAGTCATGCAATCATCTGACAGGTAGGAAAGAAATGGACACACCCTTTGACACGATAGATGAATGACCACTTGAGAAGGGTGGAGGGTAGACACTGGAAGAGTTGCAATTGGAAGGTGCAATTGGGAATTCCAAACTTAAACCCCCATCAACCATTAGTTCATAAGGGAGGACCAATTAAACTAAGGCACTCCACCCCCGATGGCTGCATGTAATACATGTATCATTATATTTAAACAGACAATTGCATGTCAAAGTTCCTTAAATTACAGCCCCTGTGCTGCCTCTGTGTAGCTTAGTCACTTAGTAGCTTAGTCCATGCGTTTTTTGGTTTGCTGGGCAGAAGATGAAAATGACAAAAGAAAACAAAGAACAACTGCTAAAAGTTAAGGAAACTTCTCAGTGTTTTTGTCACCTGGTGTTCAGATCTTATGCAAACAACTTGATTTTCAGCTGCTGTATCTTTGTATTCAGTTTGTGTCGATCCAAATTAATTATAATCTTCTGGAAAAACTTAAAGTTGTTTTTGAGGTTATCTGGAAAGCTTAGATCAAGGGCATAAATGAGCCCAAACAGCAAGATGAACTCCATGATGACACTGCCTACATTGTTCAGGACTTTAATGTCTTAATCACAATCCCACATCCTCTGGCTCCCCATCTCTTCGGATCATGTAAATCCCCATGACTGTGCTTGAGATGTCCCTCTCTGCATCCTCGGTGGTGGAGGCCTGAAAACACAGTCATATGGAATGATAAATATTTTGTGTGCATTGAAAAACAGTTGGGTAATTTGTGTAATTTATATATATAAGCCACAACATACATTTGTGAATCTTTCTGTGTGCATCTATTTATATTGAGATTCAGTCAATTCCATAAACGTGTGCCATGGGAGAAATAACAGAGTTAATCTACCGAGATACACTGTTTGACACTACATGGGAAACATTGACATAAATTTACCAAATATTCCTTGAAGAAAGAGTCAGGATCTTCACTGAGGTAGATGACAAGGCTTCTCAGGATACACTCCCTTCCGGTGTCGATGTCATTACACTAAAGCAGGAGCAACAAATCAAGACAGAATTTGTAAAAATGTGAGTGCACAGGGAAGAGAACAGAGGGTTGTACCAGTCAAGATCTCCTTCCACTAAATGCTCCCAACAAGTTAGCAGTTGATATGCATGGTTTACGCAGACATTATTGGTGTGTTCAGTGGGTGAATGAAATGCAAACACTACGTGTTACATAAGCACCATTTCTCAAATGTGTCCAAATGAGCAGCTATTGACAAGAAAGCCTTACAATAACCACCCCAATACAGCGAAAGGATGTTTCATGCATTTCTACTAACCGAATCTTGGATCGCAAGGACATCCTTGATCCTTTGCCCCTTCACTCCTCCTTTCTTCTTTGATTGCAGAACTTTGATTGCAGTGGCTTGGTGGTGATCCGCAGGAACTCTGCATTTACCTGGAAAACATTAAACAAAATATAGCCATTTTTTGCTTGGTTTGAATTTCTACCATATAGGGATGCAGGAATATTGGCAAATTAAATCTGCAATTATGCAGCTATTATTTGCCATGGACAATAAAAAAATGGTCAACACGTATGAACAAATCTACTTCACTCTCCTCGAACAGGGCAGGCCATCTGTTTTTGAACTCTCCTATCTTTGGCCTCTGCTCCACAATCTCTAGACTTCTAAGAGAGAACATTTTTTCCATTTTTGCTCCTATCACCACTTCATTGTCACGCCTTTTCACTTCTGACAATAAAGCAATTCTTTCATTCTCCAAGCTTTCTGTTGTTTCCCCTTTTGGGTGCAGAGGAATGTAGTTTACTTCAGCTTTTCTTGGTTTCTTGATGTTGGCTGCAGCTTTGCCTTGGCCTTCTCGTTTGTGCTTCAAGGAGTTTACACGGATTTCAGGATGTCGAAGTCACCCAAGCTTTGTTCGATAGTATTGCATTTTATACTTCAGTGATTGTTTCCAACCCCAAAATCCTGTCTTGGAACCTAGCTGACCCAAACAAGGACGTTCTCTTGTCAAAGCTGCTGCTACCTCTTCACACTGATAGTCTTTTGGGTATTTTGTGTATTTCATCATTTTTTAAGCTAGGCCATCAAGCAGGACTCCTTTCAGCTTAGGACAAGGGTTGAAATATGTCCCATTTGTCTCAAACTCTATATTCTTTTGTTGCAGCTCAAATTCAGCCTCATAGATCTCAAACATCTTGGGCCAGGTGGACGATCCTGAGGACTGAGTTTCTGGGGATGAATGCGGGGTTGATGTGTACAGCGTATCTTTGCTGCTGGATGAGGCTATTGATAAAGCAGGGGTGTAAGGTTCTGAGCAACTGGTAATCGATGTCTCACCAGATGAGTCTACGGTGTACAAAGTAACATAAGGCTCCTCAGGTGACAAGACAGGAGAGTATATTACTCTCAGTGTGCTTTTGTTTGCAATTTTAGACCAAAGTTAGGTTCACAAAACCGTTCAAGTCAGCATCCATGTATTGCAAACGGAAGTCCTGTTTCAACTGAAAGAATGTCTTTACCGATTTATGCAGTTCTTCCACTGTTGCTGGAATCCCAGAGGGCAGGGTTAGTTTTCTCGAGTCAGACTCATCACCAAAAATGATTCGCAGAACAGCTGGTGTTGCCATTACAGAACACTTTTAGTCTAAAACAGAAAAAGGGAGAAGAACAAAAAACCAACACATTAGCGCTGTATTTAAGATTAAAATAATTTGCACTCCCCCCTACTCTTAAAATTAAAAAAGTGCAAAAGTATGCATCTCCTCTGATAAAGTAATTCAATGTTAACTTTAATTTCTGATGAAGGACCATTTGAATTAGCACGTGTGCATCAAATATCATGTTAATGAGAAAAAAAGTACTTGGTTTTACTATATTCAAAATGTTAAAGTGACTTAAACTTTTGCATTCAATTGTAGGTTTTATATGAACCTGACATCCAGAGCTAAAACTTATTTGAGTTTAATGAAGACACTAACCTTTAATGATGATGAATGTTTTCAACATTAGCATGCACAAACCTCCAACCATCTACTCCACTAGGGGATATGGGTCTTCCAAGTCACCTAGCTCAATTAGGTCAACCTCCCTAGTGGGTGAGGCAGTTAGCTCAAATCCACCATAATGCTCCCTGTACCAAGCACACAAATCTTGTACAATCAAATACAACTTCTCCTTAAGAATGCACAGTTGAATGATCTCATTAAATTTAGGCAGTCCATCTACAGAGCCGTGTACGATAAGCATCCCCTTACTGCAACGTATGCCACTGCAAAACACATTTTTTGCTATATGAACCTCAGTCACATCTGGGTATCTCTGCTTTACTGTAGACACTACTCCCTCATTAAGGACATCAACAGGCATGACTGAAACATCTGTGACCTCCAAAAATGACTTCTTGAGACTGGAGGAATGTGTGTGATGGGCAAGCATGAGCTGGTGTTTAATAACTAGTGAACGGGGTATATTCTTAAAGCAATTTGTATGACGCGCAACCTTCTTGAAGAAGCTGATGTTTAGCTTCAAATCTCATTGTCCACAGTGCAATTAGAGGTCCGAAGCAACGAATCAGCTGTGGATAGTGCTCCAAATAGTGATGTTTTGGTTGGAGCTTGATATGTGGAAAGAGTTCATGGTAGCGCTGTCTGTGATCACATATCCTGGCCTCAAGATAAGCAGTGGTGTCTTCGTTGTGAACAGGTCCCACAACCAATTCAACTATGTCCTTAAGATCCAGAATCACTAGCCATGCTGGTTCATCTTCAGGCACACGATGCCCAATCATAAGGGGGAGCAGTCTTAGCAAGCTCCAATTTTTATGCGCATTGCCACCTATAGTGTTGGTAGATGTGAAAGAGCGTGGTATGGCATGTGGACTATTGGTTTTGTCCCCCTATTTGTACGGAAATGTCTGTATAAATGTGTTTAGGTCATCAAACGTGAAGTATTTTTTGGAGATCAATAAACTATTACAGCGTGCAAGTTCAACTGGAACAACCGCCTCAAAGAGATCGTGCACAATATCAGGAGGATAACCAGTGCTAACATGAAAATGTGAAAGGTGCTCTGTTAAAACTCACTGTTTTTTGACACCACGACAAATTGTTTCATTCTCCAGAGCAAACTGGACATGAGCATCATGTATGTCTCTGTTTCTAAGTTGGAAAGCACCTGACTTGACATCCTTAGTCTGAAATTCAGATTTATCTCCCGTATATTGACCCACCAGAAAAACTCTCAACAAATCCACCTAGCCCATGGGCTACAAGATTGTCAGCTATTACACACTGGACTGAACCTTCTAACTGAC
>JAHKKF010530262.1:4724-35501 GCA_019740295.1 Labeo calbasu
TCCCAGATGTACAGTACAGTAGTGGCAGCTTTATTCTTTTATTTTTGCAGGTTTCTTCCTGGATTTCTCATCTAATTCCAAAAATAGAGGACGGAAATGATTTTGGAGTTGCAATTCAGGTTATTAACCCGTAAAATGCTCAAACTCCTCCTAAAAACTGCTTTACACCACATCATGTTTTTGATTGTGAATCTCAAAGATAATCAGTGGGTTAATATGATTGGTTGATATTTTAGGAAAAAATTCTTGAGAGAATTACTGCTGTGAAGACCAAGGTGGAGGGTTTTCAGACCAACATTAACAAGTATGAGCAATACCTAACTCTTTTAGTACATTGATCATGTTTACTGAAGGTTGTCAGGGTGCAGTATAATTTTTACTGCCCACATTTATTCACATTGTCATGTTGTTAATAAAAGTGTTTATCTGCAGGTACTTCTCAGAGAGAGGTGATGCAGTGGCCAAAGCTTCCAAAGACACACATGTGGTAAGTGACCTATCAAGTCAACTTATTAGTGTCATTACTTTTTTATTTCCTTTGTATAGGGCTTTCAGTACCATATTATCAGTTTTTGCCATTTAACTCTTTGATGTGTGAGTTAAGAGGTCATTCGAATACTCTCGGTTTTTCTGTTTGACACTGTAAACCTGCTTTGACACAATCTGTATTGTATAAAGCACTATATAAATAACATGACTTGACTCTGTGCAAACACAAAAGTAATACAACTATATACTGTAATATACTGTAGCCTTGAGCTGTGAAAATGAGTGTTTCAGAAATTACAGTTTTGAAAAAAAAAAAAAAGTGATTTCAGTTTTAACATACAATAAATAAAACATACCCTCCCCCACATTTTAAGTATATGAACAGGCATGTACAAAGTAATTAAATCCAATTATTCCATGGTCTGTCAGAATACTGTATTCTGATTGGCTGGCAGGTATGCAGTAAAACTGTTTAATGCACAGGTAGTTCCAAGTCAGTTTAATCACTGTTCCATATTAATGTGCTGCAATTGATGCACACAAATGCACACAGAGAGAGAGAGAGAGAGAGAGAGAGAGAGAGGGAGATTGGAGATCTTATTACACTCCGTGCATACATTAACTTGTTGTCAACGCTTCCCCCGTGATCTTTATTAAAAAATAGCCTAGATGTTAGATTGCTACATTATATTCCTCAGAAACGAGGTGGTAAAATCGCTGTTTTTGAATTAATTAGTTGTTTGTAGAGAAAGAGTGCAGGTATGCAAACAAAACTGTCATCTCTCCCTTTTTATCTCTCTCTCAAATGATAATTATTTGAAATAAATGCTATAATTCATTCAAATAAATGTGATCTTACCGCACTATTTCATCTCTGTGTCTGATTTGAAGCGGGCAGAATGCAAGAGTTAACTAGCCGTAACTGATGAAAATAACTGTCATTTTTACACATTCGGTCAAATATTTTGCTGCAAAAAGCAATACTAGTTTTAAATTGTCTATAACTTGGCAAATAACCATGGAATAAGCGGGATAATCAACAGCATTCAAGGATTTTAATTGCACTTCGCGGAGGCAATCGCTCGACGCAAAGCGGAGGTTCTACACCTCTACGTCGTGCATTTAAAATCCCTTACTTAATAAAAAAAACCTATTAATAATTTAATTTTATCTGCAGTTTTCTCTATAGATAATAGACGATTATTATAGCTAATTATAATAGATAATTGTTCTGTGGTTTGCATATTGACTGTTTGTGGATAAATCATCAGATATACACATTGACCTCTTAACAAGTCGCTTTTAAAGTTCTGAAATACGCTTTCATACCCTTTTTGTGTAATACAGAATATGTTTTTTGACAGATGGATTATCGTTCTTTGGTGCACGAGAAGGATGAAGCAGCATATTCTGAGATTAGAGTGATTGTGCTTGATATACGCGGTTTCTATGTGAGTTGCTTACACTTATTTATTCAGCAAACAGCTTCTAAATGTGAAACAGTCAATTCCTCCTAAAGATATGGCCTGTATGAATTAATCATAATAAATGGACACATCTGTTGTTTCTCAGGCTGAACTCTATGATGTCATCAGCAAGAACCTGGAGAAAGTGACGAATCCCAAAGGAGAAGAGAAGCCCTCCATGTACTGAGACAGATGTTTACTGGGAGCAGTGTAGTTCTACAACTAGAGCAGTTTTCAGAATTTCTCATTTCTTTACATGATTTTGACACTCTACAGATGTGTCTTTAAAGTAGTTTGTTGGTAAACTTATTAAATCATTCATGAACAGTGAGTTCAAGTAAATCTACATGTACGTTTATTTCAGCATATACAAAATAAATCAGGAAAACGCACAAATTTACAAATGTGACATTGTTAAAGCAAGAAACCACATTAAAACCAAAAATGATGACTTCACAAAATATCCTCAGTTTCTTCATTCACACTTAAGGAATATACTAGACCAAATGCTGTTATAACATTGACACATACAATTGAATTCCAACTCAGTCCAATTCATTTAATTTGTTTTATTGTAACAAGCAACAAATGTTTACAAAAACGTTTTGGATCACTTAAAGAATAGAACTAATGTGGACAAACTTCCCTCATAAAATAAAAATGAATACTTAAACAATAAGGGATCAATTCTCCGGTCTCTTACATGAAACAAGAACAGAAATTGTATATTTATTTTGTGGAACGTGCTACATATTTCTCAAACTTCTGGTCCTTCTCCTCCTGGAATCAACTGGAAAACAGCAGAAACATTATTTCATTACAACTGACAAAGTGATGTGTCATTTTAATTAGCATTCATCTATTAATGCAATTTTAGCTTAGTGTGTGTTGATAATTTTTGAAACAGAAAAATATAGTCTAAATAATGAAAGAGCTTGAGAACTGAAGTAATAGTTAATAACAGATCAAGCAACATGAAATATTAAATGGGCCAAATAACTAGTCTTTCTATAGCTTTTACACTCTGTTAAGGCATGTTTTTTAGATCTGTGGGCTTCCCCTGTTTTCTTTGTTTGACAATTTAAGAGTCTGCCTTTGGAAAATCTGATTTTCTAATCAGGTCAAAACACTTGATCTGTTTCCACTACTCACATTCATGTGACATTTTAAATGTTTCAGTAAAATTTGGATATTTGTATTTATTAGGTTTCGTTTTATTGGTCCATATAAAAAAATATTAAATAACGTTTGTTTTTTTGTTTTGTTTTTTTAAGTAAAAAAACTGTCAAAATACTGAAAAACAAAACTGCTGAGATGCAATTTTCTATATGACCCAGGACTGAATCCTAATGGTTGTCAATGGAAATGCAGTGCACTGCAACTTCCATTAACACACTGGCTACAAAAACAGTAAACTTACATAAGAGCTTTACTCATATGCATATTCATACACTAAACCAATCTCAAAGCAAATGTTTCCAGTTCATTAAGTGTGATATATAGTTGATTGTTATTTGATTTAAAGATGAACAAAATTTATCATACCATTGTGATGTTATTGCCATTGAGTAGAATCTGATCCAGCTTTGTGATTCTTCTGCCTTCTGGAGTGATTTCACTGTGACACAAAAATAACTTGTTATGGCTCAGCAACATCTACGATGAAGAAACAGTTTTCTGAAACAATCTCACATTCATGTTGATATCAAACATTTTTTAATAAAAAAAAATAATTAAAAAAAATCGTAAAATGTTTTCCAAACGTATAACTAGTTTCAGAATTCCATTTTAGTTTAATTTAGATTTCTGATTTGAGAAAACGTGGTGGAGCTACATAAAAAGTCATAAATAATTTTGTTTACATCTTGTACACACAAGTGTACACTTCAAAAAGGTTAGAAAAGTGAATTTCTGACATTTACAACATCATAAACTATAATAATAAAGTTCCCATGAGGTTATTCTATTTGACCTGGGGCCCGTTTCATAAAACAAGTTTACCAAATAAGAAAGGTTTATTTCAGTTAGTCTGACTTATCATCACTTGATTTGGTTAAAAACAATTTAGAATAGCTAAAATAAGCCTGGCTTGTTTGGTAAACTTGTTTTATGAAATAGCCCCCTGGAATAACTAAAAAAATAAAAATAAAATAAATCTCCCAGAAGTTGTGTTTTTGCTCTTTTGAACACATTAAATGGAAAGGCTGCTTTATTGACTGTTTTTGCAGTATTTTTATGCCAAAAATCATTAGGATATTAAGTAAAGATCATGTTCCATTAAGATATTTTGTAAATTTCCTACCGTAAATATATCAAAACTTAATTTTTGATTAGTAACATGCATTGCTAAGAACTTCATTTGGACAACTTTAAATACGATTTTCTCAATATTTAGATTTTTTGCACCCAGATTCAAGATTTTCAAATATCTCGCCCAAATATTGTCCTATCCCAACAAATTATACATCAATAGAAAACATCTCAATTTAGAAAGCTGACCCTTGGTTTTGTGGTCTTGGGTCACATATCCAAATTTAGATTATTAATATATATTCACTTATATTCGGTCATAATTTTGAGAAGCAGGTAAAGTCAAAGCAGATGGATCGATGCATACATCAGGTAAAGACAATGAAGAAATATACAAGTACATTTTTAGGTAGGAACATATACTTACAATTCTGTCACATCCTCCAGAACCATGTCTGGTTAAAACAGTCAAGAAAATGTATCTGTAATACAGTCCTGCCACAATTTTTGAATTTCATTCACCTTCTCTTTCTTTACATCATGTAAAATAAATAGTAATGCAGACTTCATTAAAACTGTGACTGTAATGGTATTATAACAAAGAGTCTCTTACATCCACAGAACAAATAAATAATGATAAAGTGTTGCTATGTCCAGAGGAGCGAATGTCTAACGTTGTTACTGGCTCTGTAAATTGAATCTGATCCTGAAACATTAACCATCACAAATATGTACCAGTGTTTTTTCAGCACGTAAAAGGATACTGACAAAGTCATCAAACCCGAGCAGAGTTCCCACAATCTCTTTATCGTTCTTCATGACGATGTGAATCCGTGAGCCAATGCATTTATCCACCAGCTCTGAAAGACATCACAGAGGCCATGACAAACACAATCACAGGCAACTAAATGTTTCAAAGCAGATTACAGTATACAACAAAAGACACATACAGTATCCCACAATACAGTGTGTTTGGCAAATCAGTGTGACAAAAGAAGCAGAACTGACAAAAAAAAAAAAAAAAAGTGAAAATCAAGTTTTACATATTTCAAGGTAGATCATTTTGTTATAACTGAAGCCTGCCAGTTAAAGAAGTTCTATTTTAGTATGTATCAGCATTTCGAAAAAAGCTTGCCAGAGTGAACTTTCTATGAACCTGTTTAACTCCTCAAGACTGCAATTGGTCGATGATAATTACATGACAGGTGGGTGTGCTCCCCAAGTAAAATATCTATCACTTTCATTGTTAACACTTATTCTGTCATGTCCAGACACAAGGGAAAACACTGATACACTGGAGAGTTGCTTTAAAGTTGATAATTCTGATTCCTTTATTCAATATTCGATATTGGAATCAACCAGAACTTCATTGTTGTAGATCTTTTTTTTTTTACCCCCTAGTAAGCTTCCTTATGAGCATGTCAAGTTTTATCCAGTTATTAAGTTAAGTTAAAATTTACGTCACATGTGAAGAATGCTTTGGGGGTTTTAGTGTTCCAACTGGGACAAGACCCGTTTTGGGTATTTATGTCCCTCACACTTAAGTAAGAAACATAAAACATGAGTAGGCTACAATACCAAATACTTATTACCAAAATAGCTACTTCCAAATCAAATAAAATTTCAAAATGATAAAGAAAAAAAATCTATTCTATCACTTATAGGTCAGTTAATTTTAAGGCTAAATGATTCAATTTGTCCATAAGCTGTTCCTGTCACCACATCTTAAAATTAAAATAACTTTCAAAACAACGTCAAAACTCAACAATTTCGTCTATCATTCAGAATTCCGAGATTTACACTTTTAAAACGACTTTAAAAAAATGTGTTTGTAACTTGTAATTACGATATTACAAGACTACAGATATTGATAGACTACAACTGAAGAGGAGGAGTGAGGGAATGCCAATAGAAGTGAATGGGATCTAAGGTTATATGGGGGTAAATTCGATGCAGCCACAGTAACATTAGTAGTGATGCTCACTTTTTAACAGAATTCGCCCTTACTAGACTGTAGGAACAGATATTCTTTTATATCAAAAAAAAGAATTACTTAAATTAAACCATATAACTTTATTCATATAATTGGACCTATACATTTAGTATACACGTGTATTCAATAAAATATAAAAATAAAGCATATTGAGATTTAAATGCAACTGAGTGGAAACTGGGAACTTTTTGCCCCCACTACAACAATTACAAAAATTTAATTAGTAAATCAAGTATTTTCCATTAAAACGAAAGTCGCACATACCGAGAGGTAAAAGCTGCGAAGGATTCGTCGCTGCGATTGCCGCCATTTTGATAACAGACCTGAATAATCAGCCACTGAAAATAAATACAGACATGAAAAATCGATATTAGCAGCCATCGATGGTTGTGTAAACATGAGGAGGTGCTCTTTCGTTCGTTCAGATAGTAGACAGTCATGAGTAGACTTTTTCTTGTAATAAAATTGTTTGCATCCATTATTAGCTACGTTCCGTTTTTTAACATTAAAACAGTGGTCTCCAAACTAGGTCCTAAAGGGCCAGTGTCCTGCAGAGTTTAGCTCCAACTTGCCTCAACACACCTGCTTGCAAATAGGCCTATCACGATAACAACTTTTTGTTGTGCGATATATTGCCCCAGAAATAATTGCGATAAGGGATATTATTGTCATTTTAAAACCATTTTATGCCACTGAATATATAATTGTAACATAACAGCATGATAATGCAAGAAGGCCTACACACTTTCAAATGACAACAAATTTTCTTAAGAATATTTAGATGGTGGAATTTAAGTATCAAAATGTTAGATACATTAAAAAACTTAAATACATAGTAAATAAACATTTTCTAACAAAAAGTGCAAAGTAACAAGTAGAAAAAAGAAAAATGCACAAAGAACTTGTACGGAGATGTTTCCATCTACAGATTTTTCCCTGACCTTCTTCTATCTGTAAATTAAAGCTGCACACTATCTCTCTTAGCAGTCAGATGTCCGTATGCACAAATGCACAGATCCCCAAACAAGGTCATATCTGCTGATTAAACTTTTGTAGAAGCATTTTTACATTTGAATTAGCACCTCATGACTACACAATGGTAAGTATGAGAAGCTGCAAAAGACACAAGCGCAAATGGAATGCAAAAAAGATAAAGTGACATTAATTTTTATGTTAATATAATGGGCAATATATTACATCACCAAAAATGATTGAGGTCATGTACATATATTGTGCAATAAGCCAATATATTTATTATTGCAACAGGCCTACCTGCAAGTTTCTAGCACAGGGATGTCGGTCCTGGAGTGCCGATGTCCTGCAGAGTTTAGTTCCAACCCTGAAAAAAAAATCACCTGCCTGTAGCCCTAGTAATCCTGAAGACCTTCATTAGCTTGTTCAGGTGTGTTTGATTAGAGTTGGAACCAAACTTTGCAGGTTATCGGCACTCCAGGACAGACGGTGCCTGTCCCTGTTCTAGCATGTCTAGTATGACTTTCATTAGCTGTTTAAAGTGTGTTTAATTAGGGTTAGGGCTAAACTCTGCAGGGCACTGGCCCTCCAGGACCGAGTTTGGAGACCCCTGTTTTAAAAACATTTACAGATTTTAATTTTGTTACAGTACAACTTGTCCAATGATCATTTTTCTTTGCATGCATTGTTACCCTTTTTTGTATTCATCACAGTATTTATTTTTCTTGTGTTTTCACCTGTTCAAGCTGTCATGGTTCAGCTGCTAGACTTGTATTTTTACATGTGTTCTTTATGATTCATCAGGCAATACTCCTTACAAATTAGACAATGAGGACAAAAGCATCTCCCAAATGAATGCATGCAAGTCTAATGTTATCTGTCACTCATTTATGACCTGTAATGTTCATGGCATATTCAACATTACTTAATGCTTGTGATTTTTTACTTCTCCAAAGACATGTACTTTGTTCTCCCACAAAGAGCAGGAGAACATCTCGTCTTTTGACCTTTAGGGGATGCAGCCTTCTTCAGACTAGAGATGCTGTTCATTTTTGTAAATATGATTAATATCAAGATATCTGTGACCCATACACAGTTCTTTATTGTAATACAGTAATGCTGATGCCATCTCATTTTACTCAGCATGAACTTCCCAATAATATAATATTGCAAAAAAAAAAAAAGAGAGATATTGTACTGATTTGCATGTCACAATAAATGTAAAATTTTCATTTAAATCTGGAAAGTTTTAGGCTACCTCCCACACCCCTATTTTCACAGACAAGGCTAAAGTCTAGTCCCAGACTAAAATCTAGGTCTGAGCTGTTTCAGGTTTAAGGTTTCAACTGAAAAAAACTTGCACTGCCTGTTCTTAAAATATATCAGTGCCTTTGTTTTGTCTCAAGATGCACACCAGTAATGGTTCTAAGGCACATAAAAATTACTTAAATGTCCTAATTGAACTATGACTTAATCCTTACTTAGTCTAATAAAAGGAATATAGTTCAACCAAAAATGAGAAAGCATGATTAATTTGTTTCATTACAAACATGTCTGATATACACATAGAAAAAACTGCTGACAAAGTAAACATTTACTAGAATCGAGTAAATTAAGTGTTGCCCTTTTGCGTGGCGTCTCTGCACTCCAGCTCAGTTGGTGGCAGTGATGCACCAAAACGACAAGATGAAGGGTATTTCAGCGAGGTATCATTTCTCGCGTTCTCATTGGGTACATGTCATACAGCATTCATCTGATTGGCTGCAGCACACACCGTGTCGTGAACGAGCTAAAGCTCTGTATCATAAACTGAGCATTTTATCGCTGTAAAGATAAAATACCATATACAGGATTGCTGGTTTATTTCTTCAGTTTCTAATCGTTAGCGAAGGCTTCTAAAGGTGAGTTTTATTCTTCTGGAAAAAAATATTTGATTTCATAATTAAATTCCTGTTCTGTCTGATGCTGAAGCTGATGTGCTATAGATACATTTTAGAGTGAATTAATTTTTAGTGTTAAAACGCCGGGTTAACATACCTTCCAAGATGCATTTGGGAGGGACAATGCACTGATCTTTCAAATCAGGTTTTGAGAGGACTACAAGATTTGACTCCGCCAAAGACCTGTGTAACGGAGCAGGCTTGCAAGGCCAGTGCTTTAGATATGCCATGTTAATTTTTTTTTACCGGCTACACCTCAGAATAATCTTGTGTTAATCACTGCTTCCAAGACATTAGAAACGCCGCTGTCTTTTGACCTCATATGTAGAAACTGCTACTATGTCTAAAATAAATGTTATTATTGTCCTCTCATATTTAGAAACTGCTACTGTGTCTATGTTATTGTGTTTCGATGTAACGTTACTCCTAAAGGAATAAAATAATTTGTCTTCTGTGGAGTTCAAAAGAAAATATTTTAAAGAATGTGTAGGTTAACACTGACCACTGTGTAGACAAAAACTAAGATGTTTCTCAACATATTTTCTTATACCTTCCACTGGGGGAAAAAACTAACTGTAGGCTGAAATGTAGAGTTATATGTAACTAATATAAAGCAAAATGACTGAGAATGTCTTGAAGACAAGTAAACAGACAGCAAAATAAAACAAAAATAAATAATACAATTCAGATGTGTTTCCTCTAGTTCTAACTGACTGAAAGTGTTTCAGTCACATTGGTGTCTTTATATGATTGGCCACAGGTCACATGTGATCCAAGTTGAACAACATTCTTCTGGCTGTATCTACATCTTTCTCACATCCATGTCTTTTTTACAGATGTCTTTCCACACTGGCCGTGGATGCCCAAGGGGAAGACCACCCGCTCCGGGCCCAATGTACCGGCCCGCTCCCCCACGGTATCACTACGACCCTCCAGCCGCTCCAGGTCCCATATATAACCCTCAAGGCAGCAGCGGCTACATGCCACCTCATCCTGACTTCATGCCATTCCATTTCCCTCCACCACCACAGGGCTCTAACACTCTGCCCCAATGCCCCGTACGCCCACCGGTCTTCCCAGAGCCACCCCCTTTTCCTCCACCTGCTCCTCACAACTCAGACAGCTCTGCTTCAGTTCCGGTTCAGAGCTCTTACCCCTACATGATGCCCACTGTCACCCCTCCACCCCTTCCACCTGTGCCACCCTCAGTGCCACCTTCCATGCCCTACCCGCCATCATATCCCATGAGCTACCCTCCACAGCCACAGCTCCCTCCTCCACCGAGCTTCAACCCAGCTTACGTGCAGCCTGGAGGTTCCTTCAAACCTGAACGCTCCCGCCCACCTCCGCAGTACAAGACAGAATCCTGTTCTCGTTCACCTGAAAGACTTCGTCACCATGATGACCACCGGCACAGGGGCCACAGCTACGGAGGATATGGAGGCCGGCATAATCGAGAGTTTGGAGGAGAGAAACGGGACAGAGGGTGCAGTTCAGAGCGCAGGCGGTCAGACAGCCCACGGTGTAAATCGGACTATGACAGAGGCCGAGTGCCATCGAGACACCGCAGCAGGTAACGGACTTTACTGCTTATATTCTGCATTTTCTGTTATTAAAAAATTGAGACTTATGGGACCAGCTTATCGTAAGCCATTGTAGCATTTCCAAAGTGTCTTATGACAGCATTATAATTCAAAAAGGTATTTAATGCTGCGGTGAAGTGGTATAAATGCAGTTTTTTCCTACCTAAAAATGTTTTTGTGTGATTTCAGTGAAGTTGTTTAAACCTCTTGAAACAACTTTTAAACACTTACTTCAGTAAGTACTATTTCTGGGTTGCCTGTTACTATGTTATTTTTACCCCGGTAATATTGCCTCCCCAGAGAGCGCTATAGACATAGAGATGAGCCAGGTTCGCCCCCCTCAGACAGACACAGGAAACACACTCGCAACCGCTCAGGCAGTCGAGAGAGAAAGCGCCGACGTGTGGAGGAGGAGAAAGAGAGGAGAACGGACAGTGCCTCAAGCAGTCGAGAGAGATCTGCGAGCTACAGCAGGAGTAGAGATGCAGAGGAGCCGTCCACGGACCGCCACGAAGAGGAGAAAGGAGAGGAAGAGTTACTCAAACCTGCCTGGATCCGCTGCACACATGCTGAGAACTACTACTCGAACGATCCTATGGACCAAGTGGTAATCAACAGTAATCCACACAACACAAACTGTGGACAAACAGTCCTGACCCAAATTCACTCCAGTGGTTGAGTCAAAAAATTGACATGTTAGCCTGCTTAAACAGACCGATCATTGTTTTGAAAGTGTAACAAACTTTGAAAGTGAAAATAACAATAATGTATGAGTGGCTAGAAATTAAAGTGACATTTTTACAAATTTACCACAAAATTAGACCTTTGAAATGAATGCACTGTAAAGAGTTTTGTACTAAATATTGTGATGACATCATGACCAAAACATGTCAGATACTTAGTTTCTAATTTTTTTTTATTTATCTGTAGGGTGACTCTACAGTCGTGGGCACTAGTAAGTTGAGAGATCTGTATGAGCGCTTTGAGGAGGAGCTTGGTCGGAGACAGGAGCGGGCCAAATCCAGCAGGCCTAAATGGGAACCACCCAAGACCAAACTGGATGAGGATCAGGGTATTGTGCATCTTACTATTTCAAATATGTACCGTATATTCTATACTATAATATTATATAAAAATTGCCAACATTATGAACATGACAGTACAGTCTGCAGTGAAGTCACTAAACTGCATTTGTATCTTTATATCTTTGCAAAGACAAAATGGCTTGTGTTTCAATAGACCAGAATATAGGGCTATCCTCGACTAAAGATTTTGCTGGTCGACTAGTAGTCGTTCATTTTAAGCATTAGTCAACTATTAGTTGCACGTTTGTTAATAAACCATATAAATCATAATAATGAGCCTTTAATTGCCTACATAGCCTAATGAGCACTCAAGCACACGCAAAAAAGCTTGCCGCAGTGCACCGGCAGAAGTAATAATTATGAATGTGTCAGGAATAAACAGCAGGGAGACTGCATTAACGTTTTAATAAGTTATTGAAAAAATAGTGCTTTCTTTGTTTTCGGCTTAAGCGATGAAATCGACGACAATGACTCGTCATCTCTGGAGTATAATACAGGCGGAGTATGCGTCAGTATGCATGTTTCATACGGATTACATAATCCAAGAATATTTGTTTTCTGTTTGAATTGGTTCATTTAAAAGTAGACATTTCACTCTCTGTAGATACATTTTTCATGTCTGTAAGGCAAGTATACACAGAGCTTCGAAGTTTCGCACTCAAGTTCACATTGACCTGTTTGCTTTCATTATTTTACAAAAGCGCAATGTTTCGTTTACAGATTGGAAAGATGTATTACCTTTAGCTGTATGACCAAAAATTGAGTATTTTAAGAGCAAGTGACCATGCCGGCACCTCCATCTGTCATGCAGTGTGCGTGCTACTGTTCAGCCTCCACACTCTGCACAGACACTTGAATAGTGCACATTTTTCAAGTTTAACGCTAAATTGAGCGTCCATGTATAGTTTGCTACTACATGCATATTTCAGATGAAAAGCCATATTTGAGGTTGATGAATGATAGGCTAGCATTTGGATGTCATGCCTGATGTACTGTATTACCACATAGACCAGCTGTTAACGATCTGTCCGTCACTGACTGTGTGACATCTGACTCTGTGAAATTTTTTTTTTCTGCGTCTAATACAGTTTTGGTCGACCAAACCTCTTCTCGTAGACTGTTAGGGGGCAGCCCTACCAGAATGTGATTCAAAAGTGTGAAAAGTCCAAATGCAATAGTTTCCATGCCAGATATTTGTTGTATAATTCATGTTTCATTTTTGTTCAAACTATATTTAAAATAAAGCTAAAATAGCAACACCAAAACTATTTGCTCAAATGCACTCTTAGAGTACCTTTTGGCCAGACGGGTAAGTGGACTAGAACAAACTGTTTCATGTTTGTTATGTATATTAATGAAAATGAAATAAATAATCTTTCTTCATTTACATGAAGCAATAAACCAATAAAAAAAATCACTACATCGAGTCTGGAATGTCTTGCAATTACAAGGGAGTTGTAGTACTCTAAATGCATGTATACTGTTTCTCCAACAGTATTTTAGACCTACAGTAAGTGATGGGTGGAGGTAAAGAAGTGAAGGGGTAGAGATAAAACAGTCAGTTTAGTGTATGTCCAGAGTGTTCCTTTGATTGATTTAGTTTTAATTTCAGAGCACAATATTAAGCAAATACACACATAGTTTATTACTCAGCCCTTGATGAATTTCTTGTGTGTTATCCAGATGAGAGCTCCAGCGAATCAGAATGTGATTCCGATGGAGGTGGTAGCAGCTGCTCCAGCAGTTCTGACTCTGAGGTGTTTGATGTCATTGCTGAGATCAAGAGGAAGAAAGCTCATCCTGACCGCCTCCATGAGGAGCTGTGGTACAATGACCCCGGACAGGTGTGCTTCACCTTCACTGCAGCCAGTTTGCTGAGAAATAATTGTTTTGCACAATAAGCCATTTTAAGATAGTGATGCATCAAATAAAAATAACCAAACCAGATAAATTTGGACCCAATAGGCTGAAAAATCAAATCCAGAGATGCTAATTTAAAATTTTGAATAACTAAACAAAGTGTATTATTATCTTTTTTTTTAACAAGTGTTCTTACATTGCTTACATTACATTACAACACAACCTCAGTACTTGATGGGGACAATATTGTTAAAATGCCTGTGCTAGTGAAGGGATAGTTCAACCAAAAGTGAATATTCATAAGTGTATTTGTATGGGTTACAGTTATTCATCTTGCTTTGTTCTTGTTTAAAACTCAGATGAATGATGGGCCGTTATGCAAGTGCAGTGCCAAAGCCAGGCGAACTGGAATCCGACACAGTATTTATCCGGGTGAACAGGTATACATGTATTGATTTATTTACTTCATTTGTTTTAAAGCCATATTCAGATGTTTATACACTTAAATGCAAACATTTACAATTTTAAGGTATCTGAAGTTTGAAATTAATAACACATCTGGTAGAAAAAGATGTATTCTGTAACCTCAAAAGCACAAACACCTCAGGACAGGAGCTTTGGAAGCATGTTGATTTTGAAAAAGGAAGAATATTCACACGGGACACAAGATTTGGAGTAATGGAAGTAAATTTGGGAATCTCAGTATGCAAGATTAACTCCATTTAAATGGACAACAGATGCTGAAAACATGTGCCAAGACGTTCATCATTAGTGGTCTGTGTGGGATGGATTTTTCTGCCCAGTTTTCTTTCAAAGAAATATAGACCAAGAAAACTGTCAGTGCCATAGCTTAGCTCTTTTCACAGGTGGACATGCTAAGAGAGTTTATCGCAAATCAAAGCACTGATTTTATGTCCAAGCAAATATGGCGAGCCTACTTTAATTTAGACATGCTTTTTTACTGTAATTGTTTATGTAATTTTTTTAAATGTGAATTGTACTGATCAACATGATACCAATACCAGCGTTATTATAATTGTGGATTCCTAGGCATTCAGTTTTATTCTGAAACTAAAATGTCATGTTTATGCTTTTGGTGAAAAGTTATTTAAACCCAGCATTTTCATCACAGTGATTATGAATGCTAGAAATGTCAGTCATTTGTCTGGGTTGTCAAACTGATTGGAGCTTTTTCTTTTCTCTTACAGCCAGTGAAATCTTGTCGGCCGATGAGTAACAATGCCGGCAAATTGTTCCACTACAGAATAACTGTGTCCCCACCCACCAACTTCCTAGTAGGTTTCTGTGCTGTTTTAATCTAAGTATTCTTCTGATTATTTTTTTTTTTCTGTTCTTATATTGTTTCTGCCTGTGGATTATAGTTGTTGCTCTTTCTCTCTCTTTTAGACAGATAGACCAACTGTTATTGAGTATGACGACCACGAGTACTTGTTTGAGGGCTTTTCCTGCTTCTCTCACACACCACTTACTAATGTAAGCTTGTGACTTTTGTGTGGTTGCAATCAAACCTAGTATCTAGATTATTACATGTTCCGTAGTTTTTGTTACTAAACAACAATTGAAAAACAAAAAACAGAACAGTATTTAAATAATCTAAACATTTCTGTAACTTGCACAAAAGAACAGCAGACAACCCATGGTGTAATTGTTTGGAAAATAAACTCCACTAATAGTAATTATATCAGCTGTACATAACCAGAAATTTATCTGCCTATAATAGTAGTTCAGCAGCTAAACGAACAATGTAGACTTTTGGGCTCAGATTTACTAACACAGCGTTCCAGCGCAAACACTGTCAGGTTTTACTAAGGATATACAGTGGAAAAAGTATTTTTATGCATGCCACAGATATTGTTCATAGATCATTGCTTGTTTGTAAGTTGACTCAAAAATGAATAAAATTAGTATGTGCCAGTGAGCGAAGATTAATTGAATTTAATGCGCCAGCACATTTATCTCCCAGACTAACTGTTTCCCCCCTCTTTAGATCCCTTTGTGTCGGGTTATTCGCTTCAACATCGATTACACCATCCACTTTATAGAAGAGATGGCACCTGAGGTATGTGGCATCCCACATTATCAAATTTCACACGGGACGTCAGCATTAACGCTTCACGGAGAGCATTTCTGAAGCTTCGTCTGCACTGAACGTAATTGGCTAGCGTCTGCACTAGTATATTTGCATAAGGCGATCTGAGTGGCTGACGCCTGCGTTGGCGCTAGAAAAGTTGAAAGTTTTGTAACTTTTGTCACGAGCAATGCCAGTAACGCGACGCAACAGACCCATAATTCAGTTCGGCATCGAGAAAGCGTTAACGCTGACACCCTGTGTGAATGGGGCATAATAATTACAAATAACAAACAATTAAAATTCTTCTAATGAGACAAACATCTTGACACTGACTTAAATATTAATGAAACTGGGTTTTTTTTTTTTTTAGTTGTTTTCAGACTTACTGGTTGTTTCTAGCACAAGTGAAGTGACCCACAAATGCTCAGCTATTGTAATCTGTTGTGTTTGACCAGAACTACTGCGTTAAAGGCCTGGAGCTGTTTTCCTCATACCTCTTTAAAGACATCTTGGAGTTGTACGATTGGAACCTCATAGGTAACGTTCACACACACATTCAACCCTACACAAGCACACCATAAATATATAAGACATAGTAACAGTTGTGCTGTCACACAGGTCCTGAAGAAAATGGCCATTCAGGTTGTCAGAGGTTTCATTTTATGCCACGGTTCGTTCGGTTCCTCCCAGGTGAGTTTTAAACACCCTTCTGTCCATTTCATTGATAAACAAAAAACAAATATTTATATACAGTCATGGCCAAAAATATCTGCACCCTTGCAATTCTGTCAGAAAATGCAACACTTCTCTCAGAAAATTGTTACAGTTGCAAATGTTTTGGTACTCAAATGTTTTTTTTTTTTTTTGCATTGGAACAACACAAAAAACTGAGAAGAATCTGATACAGTTCCACACAGAACACAAAAATGCACTGGACAAAATTATTGGGACCCTTGACTTAATATTTGGTTGCACCCCCTTTGGAAAAATAACTGAAATCAGTCGCTTCCTGTAACCATGAATGAGTTTCTTACACCTCTCTACTGGAATTTTGGACCACTCTTCTTTTGTAAACTGTTCCAGGACCGATAGTGCATGCCATGGGCTGTAAAACTTGATGATATTGCACACAATGGACACAGGAACATTTAAGATCTCTGGAGATGGACTTGTAGCCTTGAGATTGTCCATGTTTTTCCACATTTTTTTCTCGCAAATCCACAGACCATTCTTTACACTTCTTTTCTCTATGCTTAGTGTGATACACAACACAAAGGTTGAGTAAACTTTTCTCTATTTTAACTGGTTGCAAGTGTGACTACTATATTGCCCGCACCTGCTACTTGCCACAGGTGTGTCTAAATACAAATTACAGGAGCATCACATGCTTGAAAAGCAATTATTTCTTACAATTTTGACAAGGTGCCAATCATTTTGTCCAGTGCATTTTTGAGTTCTGTGTGAAATTTTATAAAGTTTGACTTTTCTTCTGTTTTTTTGTGTTGTTGCAGTGCAAACAAAAACAATAAGCACATAAATACGAAAACATTTGCAACTGGAACAATTTTCTGAGAGAAGTGTTAAAAAAAAATTGGACAGCATTTTATGTTCTGTGATTTGTTATTAGTTTATTTATACTGTAGAGAAAATGCTTCACCAGTGTGATTGGTGTTGTCGTGTCTGCTCATGTGTCAGATGGAGGAAAGGAAGTGCTGTCCATGCACCAGGTGCTGCTGTATCTGCTGCGCAGCAGCACAGCTCTAGTTCCTGAAGAGGAGATCGCAAACATGCTACAGTGGGAGGAGCTGGAGTGGCAAAAATATGCTGAGGAGTGCAAAGGCATGATCGTCACCAACCCTGGCATGGTAAAACACATTTACACAAAAACAATGGCATGATGTCAGGTGAAAAGACTGAGTTTCTGCACTGACATCAGCAGCCAAAAGCTTTTGCATGATTGTGCATCCACAATAATATAAGGCCACTGTCATGTCATCAAAACACGGTTGTACTTTAACTGTGTACTTGTGTATGTGCCTGTATTCACACAGAAACCCAGCTCTGTGAGGATTGACCAGTTAGATCGTGAGCAGTTCAACTCCAGTGTCATCACTTTTCCCATCATTGTGCATTTTGGTATCCGACCTGCCCAGCTTAGCTATGCAGGAGACCCACAGTAAGTCTGACTGAGCACTCACCACTTCTCTTTTTGCTTTTTAGCTGGGCTTCTAATGAAGTGGTTTTTATAATCTGATTTAAACCAATACTATGCTGAAGTTCCTAACAAAGTTACCAGCCAACTTAAGCTGGGCTCACACTATAGGATTTTTAAAATCCTAACCGATTATGAAATCTGGTTGCAGCGCACACTTAAGGAGAATCTTTCCTTGGAATCTTAAACATGTGCACACTACAAGATATTATTAAGATTATCATAATGGAGGGAGCGTCTCACGTGATCTTACGCAACGGATCGTCGTTTCAGCAACTAATGTTACATATGTTAGCTAGCGTGCTTTATGCACTCACCCGGTACGTTCAAAACTGAGACTATTTCACCCCAAACCTTCCCTTACTCCTTGCGTTGTGGTATGTTGAATATTATACAGACAGTGTTACTACAAAAACTCAAGAAGCAGTTTTCTCCACCTCCACTATCCAAAGGACCATACAGCAGTTGTTTTGCGGTCGCGCATTGGCTGTTGTGAAAGTACTGATGTAATCATGTATCTCTCATCATTCCGATTTAAAATTCTAAATAGCAAACATGTTTGATATTAATCGGAGTGGCCCCGATTTGTGTGCGAGCAGATCGGGAGGTTCAAGATTCGATCGGTGAACGCCTCACATTACCAGATAATCTGAGCCAAACATCGGGACCGATCAAGGTGCTCGACAAGATTTTTGCTCTGATTCTTAGGAGGGGAAAATCGGGGCAAAATTGGGCTAAAAATCCTGTAGTGTGAGCCAGGCTTTAGGGCCCCCCAAAAAATCATTGTGGTTATCTGTCACATTCCGCTTCCAGTAGAAATAGTAGCTTTTTGCAGTCATAATGAAACGGATATAGGAACAGATTTGTTCTTCTTCATTATGACATATGTCTAAGAGTAATGGATTTTTGGAAAAAAAGAATGTGGGGACTTGGTTCTATCCATCGTTTGTTAATTGTATTCTGAAAGGTGGGGTTGCATTCAAATAAATACAAGCCTGCAGGGATGGGGTTTAAGCGGACTAGATGATTGAAGAAGTTTGTAATTTCATGAATTTTATTAGTCACTTGGTCGCAGAAAAAAAAGTCACGCAGTCTGTGATGGACAGATCGTTAACTGCTGGTCTATGTTATAGTACATCAGGCAGGACATCCAAATGCTCACCTATCGTTTATTGATCTCAAATATGACTTAAGATGTTTGTAGTAGAAACTTTACATGGCCGCTCAATCTAATGTTTACATAGAAAATGTGTGCTTTTCAAGTGTCTGTGAGGAGTGTGGAAGCTGAATAGTAGTGCACTCACTGCATGACACAAGGAGGTGCTGGTGTGGTCACTTGCTCTTAAAATTACTAATTAATAAAATAAGTTTTTGGTCATACAGATAAAAGTAATACATCTTTCGAATCTGTAAAGACTCTACGTTTATTTGTGTGCAGTCAGAATAACAAAGAAACGTTGCGCTTTTGTAAAATAATTAAAGCGAACAGGATGCGCTTTCTGCAGTCTTCTTGCTCTTTTTCCTTGCTGTTTTCACATTCATAATTATCATATCTGCCGGTGCGCTGTGGCAAGCTTATGTTGCGTGCGCGTGAGTACTTATTAGGCTATGTAGGCAAATAAAGGCTCGTTATTATGATTTATATAGTTTATTAATAAGCGTGTGACTAATAGTCGACTAATGCTTAAAATGAATGACTACTAGTCGACCAGAAAAATCTTTAGTTGAGGCTAAAAATACTAGCCTCTAAAAATACTAAAAATCTTTAGCCTAGTGTTAATAATATGATGAAATGCTGCTTTCATTGCAGGTATCAAAAGTTGTGGAAGAGTTACGTGAAATTGAGGCACTTGCTGGCCAACAGCCCGAAGGTTAAACAAATTGACAAACAAAAGTTGACGCAAAGAGAGGTAAGTGTCTGCACATGTTGTTTATGGACTTAGAAATAGTTAATGTGACAAAGACACCTTCAAATATTAAATATGGAGGGTAACATAAAGTTCTTTTTCATTTAGGACAGTACATCATGGTTTGAGAAAGTGTAGATTCACAATGTTGTCCGAAAACTGTGATTTACAGGAAGCTCTGCAGAAGATCAGGCAGAAGAATACGATGAGAAGGGAGGTCACAGTGGAGCTCAGCAGTCAGGGTTTCTGGAAGACTGGTATCCGCTCTGATGTTTGCCAGGTACACATACACACCAACACATTTGGCTTGGGTTTGAGCTTGAGTTTGCTGAAGTGTGGGGCTACAGCTGTTGAAATCAAACAAGATAAACATAAGATAAAAATGCACATTTGTATCTAAAACTGTACTTTTGAATTTAAAGTGTGTAGCAAACACTTGATTAGCACAGATGTAAATTAAAACACATTGCATTCATAAAATATTCTGTTCTTTTAATTTTTTTCCCCTGTGTATTGTTCTGTTGCAGCATAGTCTATTAATAACAAGCTATTAAAACCAAGACAAATGTTCCACTTAAATCATTGTACTTGAGTTAACTGTGAATTAAGTAATATTTAATATTTGAGTAGTTATTTAGTACACGTTGTCTTGTAAATGCCTGACAACACAATGAAGCGCACATTTATAATGACTGGCTGCATTACACTCATGGATGTGCAGTTTCTGTTACCAAATGTTTGGCCATTTCATTACAGGTAATTTTTCTTTATTATAACTGTAAACAAATATCATTAAAAAAATTAAACAATGGCAGAGAATGGTGTTAATTTCATGTCAAACATATAATGAAATCTACAAGCCTGTTTATAGATTGATTTAAAATAAATAATTGTCAGAAGTGGCCAAGAAGTGATCTGGCCTTGCTACTGTTTATGCACCTACAGTATGCTGTGTGACTTTTGTGTGATGGACCATGTAAAAACCTGAAAAACGTGTGCATTTTAAAGGCCAATGAATCTTGGACAGGTTTTGTGGCAAATATTTAAGTCAGATTCCTTAATTTTACAGCACGCCATGATGTTACCGGTTCTTACTCACCACATCCGCTACCACCAGTGCCTGATGCATTTAGACAAGCTGATTGGTTACACATTCAAGGAACGATGCCTGCTGCAGGTAAGAGAAATGGTTAAGAGTTGTGTAGGGTTGTTTTCTCATTCTGTAAAATTGCAGCACAGATTACTGGGGCTACAGTGTAAGAATTTAGAACTTCATGCTTTTCTTGCTCTGCCAGTATTTTCTCCACAAAAGAAGAAGTAAAGACTCTGGATAAACATTAGCTGCATTTTTATTTTGCAGTAACAGCTAGAAATTAAAAACTAAACGGCTATAATGTATAACTCCACAACGGTTATAAATTTGTTTACTTAGATTATGTGTGGAGAAGTGCTCCACTGATCTCAACTTTATGGCCAGTAGGCCAGATGGAAGCCTCTTAGTCAAGGCACATTAAAGCCCACTTGGAATTTACAAATAAGTACGTAAAGGACTGTCAGAAGAAAATTCTTAAAAAATAGAAGCCTTAAGTTTTTAATTTGCAATAACATCTTGAAATTAGCCCATTATTTACTCTCCAGGCATGCTAGGTGTATACTGAATGACTTCCTTTTTTAAACAAATCCAATCAGAGTTATATAAAAAATTATCCTGGCACTTCCTAGCTTTAGTATGGCATGGACCGGTGTTTCTCTTTATCAGTCAAAACAATTGCAATAAAGTGCATCCATCCGTAATAAAAAGTGCCTCACACTGCTCCGGGGGATGGATAAAGGCCTCCTGTAGTGAATCGATGCACTTTTGTAAGAAAAATATCCATATTTTAAAACGTAATAACTTACGCCAACTGGTCGTACACTGAAGCCCTTCCAGGCGGCTGACTTAGGACGATGGCATTGCGCATGCGCCGGTGAATCTCGCTCAAACCAACGTTTGTTTACAGGAGGAAAGGAAGCAAAGAAAACCAGTCTCCTCTTGTCTTATATCAGAATCCTTCCACATTTTTCTTTACAAATCCTCTTTTTGTACTTCTAATTTGTTACCGGTGCTGTGTTTACCTCTTTCCACAGCACATTTGTGTCACTTCTAAGCGGCGCATGCACAACGCCAACGTTCTACGTCATCTGCTCTGGGCTTCTGTGTGCGACCAGTTGGCACAAGCTAGATTAAAGTGATTAAAATGAAAAATTATGGCATATGATTCAGAACATTACTGGTTGATTAGTAATGTTCATCCCATCTAACTGATGATTCAAAGATTATCACAAATTTTTCTTGCAATTTTGACACATTCTTGTCTCTGTTAGTCTGCTGGAAAATGTTGCCTCAGTGACTTTTAAATTAACACAATTTTCAACAAAAAGTCTAAAAAAGGCAGTATAAGTCTCTGATCTTATTGAACAATTCTCAGTTCTGCTTGTTGTTGGGCATAGCTGCAAGTATGTGTTATGTGTTGGCATGTAGTTATAGTACTTAGTGCTCATAAAAGTCATTATACTACGTTCAGTTGTTAGTGATGTTTAGTTTGACGCCATGCATTACAACTCTCACTTTCCTTTTCTTTGGCTTTTCTTTCTTGCCCAGTTGGCAATGACTCACCCCAGTCATCATCTTAACTTTGGGATGAATCCTGACCATGCTCGCAACTCTCTGTCGAACTGTGGCATACGCCAGCCCAAATATGGAGACCGGAAAGTGCATCATATGTACATGAGAAAAAAGGGTTAGCAAATCTCTCCTGACGTGTTTTAGAGCTTTTCTTGAAAAAAGCTTTACTGACAATTTTGTCCCTTTTTCACTAGGGATTAACACCTTGATTAATATTATGTCAAGATTGGGCCAGGATGACCCATCACCCTCCAGGTTAGTGCGTGTATTTTATTATATTATTTTATTTTAGTCAAGTCATTTGTTTCTTTCGATAAACATTTGGTGATCATTGATAATTTGTTTTTTACTATTTTTACATTTAAAAAAGGCAGTACAAACATAACTAAAGGCTGTGATCCCTGTCCTCTTAACAGAATCAATCATAATGAGCGCTTAGAGTTTCTTGGTGATGCAGTCGTTGAGTTCCTGACCAGGTGAGACTTCTTTCTTTTCAACAGTGCTGTAAATCTCTCACTACATAGGGCATGAGTTTAGCTTTTGAAGTTTCCTTTTGATTTTAGATCTGTTGTTTCTCTTTTTATAGCATAGAGCGAATCGAAGACTGTTATTCTCGCCTATTGTAGTTGTATGTTTATCCTTTTTTTTCCAGTGTGCATCTCTATTACCTGTTCCCAAACCTGGAGGAGGGAGGACTCGCCACATATCGCACAGCAATCGTTCAGAATCAGCATCTTGCTATGCTTGCTAAGGTGACTGTTTACTAGATGTTACATATAATCAAAAAATAATGTCTGTACACTGTAAATTATAGCTGCAAAAACATTTATTTTATCCTTTGTAGTTTGAGTTTATCATTTGTATTTTTTTTGTCATGTACCTGAACCCAGCAAACGATGACAAAAATTGCCCACATGCCATAATCTTTTTTAAGTGAACTTAAACCTTTGCATAACTATTATTACTGTTTTGATTAATTGAAGTATGTTTGCACATCTTTTAGCATGTATACATGATGTTTTCAGATTTAATGTGTTGGTGATTGTTAGTAGGCATTGTTGTTGTTGTTGTTGTTTTAATCTTTATCATTGTTTTGCATCACCAGAAATTGGAGTTGGATCGGTTCATGTTATATGCCCACGGCCCCGACCTGTGCAGAGAGTCAGACCTCCGACATGCAATGGCAAACTGTTTTGAGGCCCTGATAGGTTAGTGCTTTTTCATGTATGCTGTCTGTCTGTGTTTAAAACACTTACTGAGGTCAAATTTTTATATGTTGCAAACATAGTTTCAGAAACTTAGTTTGTGTTTTGTAACTAGTGGTGTCAATCGATTTAAAAAAAAAAAAAAAAAAATGTAATTAATCACACATTTAATTAGTGCGCGATTAATCACGTTTAATTCCATCTGACATTAAAGTTTGTAATTATACTTTTATATTGCAATAATTTCACATTCAATCTTCAAATTGATGTAGAAACAACATGAATGTATATTTTTCATATTTGTTTAATGCCATCTTTTTTATGACTGAAAGCAAGTATCACCGATACCAACTGATGTCTCTATGAACATTACTCTATAATTGAGTGCCATCACTGTAACATTTATTAGACTTTAATAAGTAACTTCTAAAAACAATCTTCACATAAAACCCATGATAATAAATGTCATATATCTACCTGTGCCCTTCAGCAAGAAAATATAGCCTAATTTAATAAAGTTATCAAACACTAAATTCTAAATTAAATAAGATAAAGCTTAAATTTACAGAAGTTATTGATTTCCTTTTTTTAATTTTGTTCTTTGATTAACAGACATAATAGGATATTTTGGCTGCTGTTATGCACTGGCATATTTGTGCATCCACTTGCTCACACAATGTGGTCCAATCATCAAACTGTTTCTTGACTGCTATACGTGTGAAATAAACAGGTGGGACACCCCGAATCTGGGACTGTGTAGCCTCCATTGCCGTGGGTTGATTTCTGTTTTCACACAGATGCAGTGAGGGGAAAAATACTTTTTAGGGAAACTGGTTCGTAGTTCTGCTATAACTATATGATACCGGTCGGGAGAAGTTAATCGCTTCTTGTTACCCCCTGTCACTGCATGACATCACAATAAAGCTGAAAAAAAAAGACTTTTATGATGAGCTAATGATAGAATCGTGTGTTATAGAAAATGTGCAGAGCCATATTTAAGAACCACTGGCCTAAGACATTCCATGAAGTCACTAAAAGTACTTGACGTGTTTGTTGTTAAAAATCATTGTTAAGCACAAAAAGTTTTTTAAGTTTTTTTAAGTTACTATGTGCCGAAATGTTGGCCACCAAAAATGTTTTGCTTTAAAATGACAGTTGCTGTTTCTGGTTGCCAAAATTTCAGTACGTCACTAGTAACTTGTGTTCTTTTTTGGGGCTTATTGTACTTAATAAAGGACATAAAGGTCGGTAACACTTTCTATGAAGCCCCTATTTATAATACATTATAATGGTATTTCTAAGGCATTATAATGAATGCATAATGCATTATAAAAAACCTTATAATATGTTATATCATCTCATGAATAATCATAACAATTATAATACATTATAATACTTAAGTACTTATAACTTTTAAGATTATGATTATTTATAACACACAATGGACAGCATATAAAATCGACTTAATTTATAATGGACTATATCATATTGCATTTATTTTTTACATTATATTACGTTTTATTTTGATGGTCCCTCTAGTCTATTGACAATAAGCAATTTTCCAACTACATGTCAACTAACACTCCTTAGAGCAGTGGTTCCTAACCACGTTCCTGGAGGCCCCACCAACACTGCATATTTTCAATGTCTTTTTAATCAAACACACTTGATTTAGATGATCGGCTCATTAGTAGAGACTCCAAGACCTGTGTCAGACAAAGGAGATGCAAAATGTGCAGTGTTGGGGGGCCTCCAGGAACGTGGTTGGGAACCATTGCCTTGGAGTATTAGTAGACTTAGGTTAAGGTTAGGCTAGGTAGCAGGTTCACGTACTTGCAAAGTTACTTATAATCAGTTTGGCTTTTGGGGAACCGTCAAAATACAGTGTTAGCATATATTTAGCATACTAATAATAATAATTACTGCTAGCTGACATGCAGTACCATCAAAATGATCAAACTGATAATACAAATGTGTCAATATTACACATTCATCTAATCTGATACCTGATCTTATGGCTCTTTTGGAAATAATAATATTATTATTATTATTATTTATTATTATTATTATTATTATTATTATTATTATTATTACTTTTAAGTGGTCTTTATATGCTTTAAGTAAAGTGACATGCGTAACATGGCAAGATATGAGACTTATAATATAGTTATAACTATGAGGAGTTAATCATACTCTTAATAGCTATAACCACAAATAAGTAAAAAATTATAATACATTAAAACTGTTCCTATGAATACTCATGAGATGATACAACATACTATAAGGCTTTTTATAAGGCATTATGCATTCATTATAATGCCTTAAGAATACCCTTATAATGTATTATAAATACGGGCTTCATAGAAAGTGTTACCCAATAATACAGTGTCTTTGGTTAATAAATGCATAATTTCTCATTTAAAAAAAAAACGTATAGTCATCCCTTTTAGTCATCCCTTTTTTTCTTTTTTTTTTTTGTAGGGGCCGTTTACCTTGAAGGTGGTTTAGAGGAAGCCAAACATCTCTTTGGGAGACTGCTGTTCAACAGTGAGGTGAGTTTTGTGTGTTTGTAGGGATAAACAAATTTTAGATTTAGATTTATTATAGTGAGCCTTTTAGTTTATAAATACAAGATAAAGAGGTGTTGTGTTGCAATTTCTGTATTTTGTCTTCCTCCCAGACTTCTACCAAATATAGTTTATAAAGTGTTAAAATACTTTCATAAGAAGTAAAAAGACTCATGTTCAATCATTATTTTGTCCCTTGTACTGCTGTCATTTACCATGACGTACATTTTAGAGAACTTTTTTTTTCAGTAGAGCTTCTTTTTGTTTATGAAGGAAATATGAAGCACAATAAAAAGACAGTGTAAAGAGCACAAATATCGTTTATTATGATCTGAGAGTGGCTCTGTTGCTGTCATTATTAAATAAGTTAATTGACTGGTGCCGGAAACTGAGAAAACATAAATAAACAATAATAAAAAATAACAAAACTGCCAAAAAAATCATAGATGAAACATTTCATAGATGAAACAAGATGTTTATTTTCTAAAGTCTAAATTGTACATCAAACACTTCTTATTCTTCTCAAATGGACTGTCATGTTGTATTCAGTTTGTTTCCTCTTTGTTTTTTAGGAGCTGAGGGATGTTTGGCTCAACTATCCACCTCATCCTTTACAGGTGTGAGCAGAATTGATTTTCAATGTTTAAATGTCACGCACAAGCGTTTTTTTTTTATTTTTTTTATTTTCTTAAATATGCATTGGTGGAATTGTGCAGGGCAATGCAAAGAGACCAGAGTTTACCAGAAATTTTAATTCTGTCATTTTACTCGCCTTCATGTTGTTCCACACCCATAAAACTATTGTTCATCTTTGGAAAACAAGTGAAGATATTTTTAGTATTCTCATCATTTTTGACCATACACTGAAAATCCACACAGCCAAAATTGTCAAGATTCAAATAAAACAAAAACACAAAACAAAAAATGTATAAGCTTTGTACACGAGAAGCAATGAGGTGTGTTCTCCAGCACTTCAAGCATGTTTGAGCTTCTGTTTACCATATTTAATGTGCTTTTTACATAGTATTTGCTATAGTATGCACTTAAATGAATGTTTATATGTGAATAAAAGCCTAACTCACATTTATTCATCATATAAAGTGATCGTGTCTCTTAGAAGACTTTTTAAGTCTGGAATTGATTGCCTATCCTACTTTAATGGATGGGCAAAAATAATGAGAATATTTTCTTATGTGTAAGGTAGATAAATAAAAGTCTCATGGGTTTGGAACAACATGAGGATAAGTAAATGATGGCACTCTTTTTGGGTGAACCGTCTTTTTATTATAAAGGTGTTATTATAAACTACTGATATTTTTTTCTTTTTTTTCTTATTGAATGTTCTGCTGTATGTATAGGTACAGGAGCCACTGACGGACAGGCAGTTGATCGAGTCGTCTCCAGTTCTGCAGAAACTCACTAATTTTGAGGATGCCATCGGAGTGCTGTTCACTCATGTACGTCTCCTCGCACGGGCCTTCACTCTGCGAACAGTGGGCTTCAACCACCTCACCCTGTAAGTGCTCTAGTGTGACTTTTTTTTTTTTTTTTTTATGGAACAGTTTGTTGAACCTTAAGACAATATATTTTTAAAAAAATCCTTTGTTGAGTATCATATTTGATACCTCAGGCTGTTATGGCTCATATAATATGATAGAAGAGAATATGGAGATTATGCTCAAAGCTATTTTTAAATCTGGGAATAAGAGAGTAAGATTATGTCATTCTTAACAAAAAAAAAGCTGGTTATCATGGCCCAGATAGCATATGCAGCACACAGTACATAAAATTAAACAGTCATTCCCTTATTTGCTGTCGGGTCCTACGTAACTGCCAAATCTTTCAAAGCTGTGTCTGTGCTCCCTCACATGGTGAACCCACATGGTGGTCAGGCCGCACAGAGACAGAAGCTGTTTTTCCAAAGCCAGGAACTACACAACAGTAATCTTATCATTAGTTAACTATCGACTAGAGCTTCATGCAGCTGCTGTGTCTGTCTGTAGAGGCCACAACCAGAGGATGGAGTTCCTGGGAGATTCTATAATGCAGCTGGTGGCAACTGAATATCTGTTCATTCACTTCCCAGACCATCATGAAGGACATTTGACAGTGAGTATATCCCTCATTTGTTTTCATTTCATTCCATTATTGGTTTCAGGTTTTATTTCTGTCTTTTCTTGAACTCATTATTATGCATGGTGTCCAGTACACATTTTTAAAAGCCATTTTTAATGGTATCCTGTACCAACAAACTCTGTGGTTACTCCTACTCTATAGTACAAAAAAAAGTCATCATTAGCCATTTCAGTCACTATGTTCCCTCTCCTCTGGTCGGTCAGCCTGTATAAAGCCCAGAAGTATAAAGTATGTTTGTCTGGTTGTAGTTACTGCGCAGCTCATTAGTGAATAACCGGACGCAAGCGAAGGTTGCAGAGGAATTGGGCATGCAGGAATATGCCATCACCAACGACAAGACCAAACGGCCTGTTGCCTTGAGGACCAAGACTTTAGCCGATCTACTGGAGTGTAAGTGTGACATGATACTGCAGATTATTGCGAGAGACCTTTAATTTCTTTGAACTTTTTAACAATAATTGAAAAATAATATAGTAATTATTATTAAAAGAACACTTTTTCTCATTATAACAAGCTAAATAAAAACAACACATTCTATAAGATTTCTGGGATTTGTAATTTATTATATAAATGATTGTGCAGCACTTTTGATCTGGAGGATTATTATTCCTAATATGCCTAGTAATTTTATATCCATCTGTTCTGAAGTTCTTAAAGGAGAACTCCACTTCCAGAACAACAATTCACATATAATGTACTCACCCCCTGGTCATCCAAGATGTTCATGTTTTTCTTTCTTCAGTCGTAAAGAAATTGTGTTTTTTGAGGAAAACATTTCAGGATTTTTCTCCATATAATGTACTGATATGGTGCCCCGAGTTTGAACTTCCAAAATGCAGTTTAAATGCGGCTTCAAACGATCCCAAAAGCGGTTGTAAACGATCCCAGCCGAGGAAGAAGGGTCTTATCTAGCAAAATGATCTGTTATTTTCATTTAAAAAATGCCATTTAAATACTTTTTATCTGAAACACTCGTCTTGTCTCGCTCTCCCTGAACTCGAAGATGTCGAAAAACTCTGATCATATTTTCTCCCTCAACTTCAAAAATCTTTTCAAAATCATCCTACATCGCTGCAGATGTACCAACCCAGTCTTTCCAAAGTGAACATGCAAAGATGATCAAACACCCTCAACAAAAAAGGTAAAACTGCGATATAGGACGATTTTGAAGTTGAGGGAGAAAGTACGATCAGAGTTTTTCGACATAACCTAACTGACATAAACTGGAAAAAACAGAGGTTGGGACAAGACAAGACGAGCATTTGACATTTAAAAAGTATATAAATTGTATTGTTTTTATAAAAATAACTGATTGTTTCACTAGATAAGATCCTTCTTCCTCGGCTGGGATCATTTACAACTGCATTTGGGATCGTTTGAAGCCACATTTAAACTGCATTTTGGAAGTTCAAACTCGGAGCACCATATCAGTGCATTATATGGAGAAAAATCCTGAAAAGTTTTCCTCAAAAAACATAATTTCTTTACGACTGAAGAAAGAAAAACATGAACATCTTGGATGACAAGGGGGTGAGTACATTATCTGTAAATTGTTGCTCTGGAAGTGGATTTCTCCTTTAATGCATATTGTTTGTATTGCTATTAAATTTTCAATATTTTCTTCTACCCAGCATTCATTGCAGCTCTTTACATTGATAAAGACCTGGAGTTTGTGCACACATTTATGAATGTTTGCTTCTTCCCACGACTCAAGGTATGGCAAACTTAATTAGAGATTGGCTTATTTTTTTTAAATCCATATTTATACACCTGCACTTTAATAGTCATTATAAGTCAGGATTTTTAAACAACTCAGTCTCAATGTCAGAGGCACGTAATGGAAAAACTGACATTCATTGAAAAGAATAAGGTGCCATTTACACTGGGCATAGTCTTGTATTCTGACAGGGCTGTTTTTTATTTAAACAGCTGTGTGTACATATGCAATAGACTTTGTTTTTTTTATTTCATCTTGTGTAGTGAGTACAGAGAGTATATGGAGTCAAAATAGGGCCATATATATCTGCAAAATAAAACAATGTTTTGCAAACAAAAAAATGTTTTGCAAATAAAAATAGAGTATTGAGAAAAAAAATTGCTTTTTTGCAAGTAAAAAAAATAATTGCAAAAGAAAAGTTAACCCCTGAGAGAAAAAATAAAGTTTAGCAAAGTAAAACCTCAGCCGCATTGACTTTGCAACACATATTTCCCTTTGCGCCGCTCCTTTAAATCTGCGTTTCAGTCATCCGTGCCTTTACGACGCAAGCTTTCCTTTGCGCTTCATTTTTCTTTGCGCCTCGCTTTGTGACACTGATTTGACGTGGGGGAGGGGTCAAGAGGTTGGGGTGTGTACAA
>JAHKKF010530267.1:0-18573 GCA_019740295.1 Labeo calbasu
AAAACGGCTGAGAAGACAAAGAGAAAAATACAAAAGAGTAGAGAAAACAAGACAAGGCAAGACAAGACGAGAAAAAATAAGAATTCAGAAAGGACAAGAACAGGGATAAGAAAAGAGAATAAAAGACAAGTGAGACAAGAATGAAAGATGAGACAAGAGAAGTCAAGACTAGACCAGAAATGAGATGAGAAATCAACAACATGAACAGAGACAAGATGAAAGCGGTAAGGCAAAGTGAATGAGAGAACAGAATAACAGAATGAGATGAGCAGAATGAGAAGAGAAGAGCCAAGACCAGACGAGATGAGAGGTAGGGCGAGAACAGAAGAGACGGGATGAGAAGAGAATGAGAGATGAAATGCAACACGTCCTCTGGCAGGAGCATCAGCGCTGGACTGAGTGTGTGTGTGAGAGAGAGAGAGAGGAGAGAGAATGGAGGAGGTTTATTATGGAAGGCTTAATTAGTCCGAGCATTAGAGTATTCACATGCCAGAAATAGACAAAAACATCTGATTAGCATTCACAATTTTCTTTTGAAGATTTCTGAGAGTGTGTGACGCTGTCTGGAGATTTGCGATCACACGTGCTGCTGCTGTGTGTGTGCGTCATATGGCTGGTGTTTGTAACCAAATCTCTGTTCTGTTCCAGTGAGGGTTGAGATGAGAGCACATCTCCCATTACACTTTCATTCTGCGATCAATCTCTACAGCTGGAAACACTCACACACACACTCGCAACGCATCTGAGCTGTTCAGTGTGCATTTGAGTGTTAGTAATTGAACAATGATGTTTGTGAGTGTGTGTGTGACTGACCAGCGATCACCTGCACCCCTCAAACAAGACCTACATGACCATGGCTTAGATTCATGTGAAGAGAGAAGATTAGAGAGGAGAAGAGAGACCAGAAAAGATGAGACTGGAAAAGACATGAAGAGATGAGACCAACTGTGACAAAATGAGCAGAGACAAGCAACAAGATCAGAAAAGAACAGAAAACAAGAGAATATAATAAGAGAAAAAACAGATAAAAAAGAGAAGAGAGTTGAGATGACTGAGAAACAAGACAAAAAGACCAGATGAGAAAATAAAGAAATGAAATGAAAGAAAACACAAGGCCAGAAGACCACAAAGTACTAAATGACGAGAGACAAAGAGACGAGAGAAGATAAGAGAAAAATTACAAGAAGAGAAAATGAGACATGAAAACAATAAGATGAGATGAAAAACTGTGACAAAACAAGCACAGACAGCAATTAGATAAGAAAATAAGAGATGAGATCTAGAAAATGAGACAAGGTAAGTTAGAAGAGACAAGATGAGAAGAGACGTGAAAACAACGAGATGAGACGAGAGAAAAGAAACAAGATAAGATTAAAGCTGCAAGCAGCATTGAAAGGGCCCTCGCACTCGGGCTCACCACTACCTGGTGGCTTTAGGAAAACAGCGAACGGTGAACAATGCATTTAAAGTGGTAAATATAGAAGAAATATGTCAAAGTTATTTATATGTGCCAAACTTCCTGCTGGCAGCTGGTGGCGCTATGACTATAACTGAATATTGTCATGTAGATGTCATCAAGCCAGGACTTTGATCAAACATGTGAAGTCTGGCGCAGATTGAACAAGGTATGTTTTAGTTATTGCAAAGCATGATCTACACTGCATGCTTAAGTTAGTGTAAAACAAATCATTTCCTGTTGCCAGCAGGTGGCGCTATGATTATAACAGAATATTGGCCTTTAGATGTGTTCAGGCCAGGACTTATTGAATGTGTGAAGTTTGGGGCTGATCGGACATCACATGGCAGAGTTACAACACCCTCATCCCATAGCGAAACTTTGTCAGGCCACCATGGACACGCCCTTTAACGAAAATCTTCGCAATTTAACATTGCAAATGCCTTTGCAGTAAACTTACCAAATATAATGTTGATGACATTAAATCTCTATGAGGATTTTGTTAGAGCATAAAACATGCCACTTCCTGTTGCCAGCAGGTGGCACTATGACCACAACTGAATATGGGCGTGGACATGTGTTCAGGACAGGACTCTTATCAAATACGCAATTTTGTATTGCAGATCGGACATTGTATGCCTGAATTATAACAACTTCTTTTTTCATGGCAAAACAGAAGTTTGTCAGGCCGCCACGGACACGCCCACCAACAAAAACTCAAGATCTTCACAATTTAATGACACAAAGGGTTTTAGATTACACTGGCCAAATTTGGTGTTGATCTGATTAAATCTCTAGGAGATAGGGGTACTTCGCTGAAATTGTATAGGTGGCGCTAGAGTTGTCAAAAGGTATCGGGTTCGGTACTTTCGGTAATGAAATTTTAAAAATGTCCATTTGTAGCCAATCACAGTCATGTCTGTTGAGCTCGTGAACACTGTGGCCAATCAGTGATGTTTAAAAATCTGCTCAACAGCGCTCAAATGTGAGCAGGAAATGGAGGTTTTTAAAATTTCACTACCGAAAGTACCGAACCCGGTACCTTTTGACAACTCTAGGTGGTGCTATTGAGCCATTTTACCACCCATTTTTAAAACCCATATCAGATGTAAATTTTCCCCACTTTTGGCTTGTGTGCAAAGTTTCATGAGTTTTTAAGTATGTTTAGGCCATCAAAAATGCGATTCATTTTGTAGAAGAAGAATCTTTTTCCACCACCAGGTGTTCGGGCCCTAATGAGATATGAAAACGGGTGCAAATTATGAGTTGAGGGAAGTGAGAAATAGGTTGAGAAAGATGGGATAAAATGAAAACAGATGAAATGAGACAAGAAGACCAGAAAAGACAAGATGATGAGAAACTGGAAAGGAAGAGAGCAGAAAAAACAGGTGTGACAAAACAAGCAGAAAGAAGATATAAGATGATAGAAAAGCAACAAGACAACAAGAGATGAGATGTGAAACCGATAAAATAATGAGATGAGAAGATAAAGAAGCGTAAGAAAACAAGCATAAAAACAGAGACAAGGCAATTGAGAACAATATGAGACATGAAAATAACAGAAAACATTGGGAGTTGAGTTAAAAAGAAAAAGCTGAGAAAGATGAGGTTAGATTAAAAAAAGAAGAGATGAGAAAATGGATAAAATGAGACAGGACGACCAGAAAAGACAAAATGATGAAAAACTGGAAAAGAAAAAAGCAGAAAGAAGTGTGACAAAACAAGCAAAGAAGTGAGAAGGTAAAGACATGAGAAAAGCAACAAGACAACACGAGAAGAGCGTGAAAACGAAAAATGAGATAAATGAAAAAGGAAGAGACAAGATGAAGTTGGAAAATGAGAAAGTAATGAGTTGAGTCGAGTGAAAAATGAGATGAGAAAGATGAGATTAGAAAAGAAGACGAGAAAAGTGTGAAGAGACAAGATGAGATGTAAAAACTCAAGAAAACAATAGTAGTTGAGATGAGTGAGAAAAATGTTGAGAAAGATAAGATGAGATGTAAAAAAGAAGAGATGAGAAGACAGATTAAATGAGATAAGAAGACCAGAATAGACAAAGTGATGAGAAACTGGAAAAGAAAGGAGACCAGAATTAGGAGGTGCGACAAGACAAGCAGAGACAAGAAAAAGACAACAAGACAACAGGAGATGAGATGTGAAAACAAAAAAAATGAGACAAGATAAGTGAGAAAAGCAGAGACAAGATGAGATGTAAAAACGAGAAAAAATGAGCTGAGACGAGTGAAAAATGAGATGAGAAGATGAGAAGAAAAGAAACGTAAAAACAGAGACGAGAGAGGTGAGAAGAAACAAGATGAGACGTGAAAACAGGATAAAACAATGGGAGCTGAGATGAGTGAGAAAAAAAGTTAAGATGAGATGAAATGGAAAAAAGCAGACAAGACCAGAAAAGACAAAATGATGAGAAACTGGAAAAGAAAAGAGACTAGAAAAGATGGGTGGAGACACGAAAAGGACACAAGAAAAGTAACAAGACAAGAGACGAAAAGTGAAAACGAGAAAATGAGAAAAAATAAGTGAGAAAAAAAGTTGAGACAAAAGGAAAAATTAGATGAGAAAGGACGAGAGAGACGGCAGAGACTAGAAAAGTCAGAAGAGACAAAATGAGAAGTGATAAAAAGACAAAAAAAAACAAATGAAAACAGATGAAAAAGACTAGATGCTAAAAAACTGAAGAAGGAGAAAAAAAGACCTAAAAGATGAAAATCGGTGGGTGGAAAAACGAGATGAGAAGAAATGAGAAAATGAGATGAGACAAGAAAACCAGAGAAAATAATGAAATGAGACACTTAAGAAAAGAAAAAATAAGATGAGATATGGAAACAGGAGAAAATAATGAGAGATGAGTGAGAAACAAGATTAGAAAGACAAGAAGACGAAGGAATAGATGAGAAAAGACGAGACGAGATGAGAAAAGACATGAAATGAGGCCAAGACCACAAAGATGAAATAATGTGAGATTGAAGAGATGAAACTTGAAAGAAGAAGAAATGAGACCAGAAAGACAAGCTGTGACAAAACAAGCAGAGACAAGAGCGGAAGACAATAGAAAAGCTTCAAGATGAGAGAATAAGAGATGAGACCAAGGCACAAAACATCATATACATTGATATTCAGTTACATTTTGGTTGTGACGTTGTGTGATTCAATGTCAACTCAACATCTAATGTCTACATTAATACATTAAACAAGCTGACGTTGATATTTTGTCGTTTTTAGGTTCTGTAACCAAAACCCAATCTCAAGTCAACGTCAAACTGATGTCAAATACTGGCACTAACCTGATTTTCATTCTCAAACAAAATGCAACATCAGTCCAGCGTCAACAAGATCAGACAATTAAAATGAGGTAAAATGAAATGGGATGGGACAAATGAGAAACAAAACGCACATGAGAATAAAAGATGAGACGAGAACAGACAAGAAGAGAATAGTAGATAAGTGAAAACAAAAAAACAACAAACTTACAGAGTGAGATGAAGCAGTAAAAAGACAAAAATGAGAAAAAAGATGATAATGTGATAAGAAATATAAGAGGTGAAGAGAGACAGGGAAAGCTGAGAAGAAATAGATGAAAAAACTGATAATGAGAGCAAAGGCGAGAAAATATGAGAGGAGACAAATTAAAAACGTTTGAGACACGACAAGACCAGAAGTAAGATAAACAAGATGAGATTGGACAACAAGCTGAGGTAAAAAGACAAAAACACAATGAGAGACTAAAGATATGAGAAAAGTATAGCAGAGAGCAGATGGGAAGAGAATGAGAGATGAGACGAGACGAGAGCGACCGAAGGAGCCAAAGCGGAGCAGATGGAGAGAAGTAAAGTAGAAACGGAGAGCGGCAGCTCGGTCTCACTCATCTGCTGCTAGTGGTTTATTGATCGCAGACAGCGAGTCTCAAAGTCATTTATCACCAGCTCCTCAAGCCCCAGTATGTGTGTGTGAGGGAGATAACTCCTGCGATAGCGGCCATAGCATCCATTATTCCTCACAATGGGCTGTGCCTGGACCTGCCCGACAGCTTGACACACACACACACACACGCTCGCTCGCTCGCTCCCCCCGACACAACGACAAACGGCCTCTTTCTGAAAATAATAAATAAATAACAGCACGTATTGTTTCCCAGGCTTGGCCGAACGGCGAGAGCGAAGCTGCTCCACTGCTGATAGCGAAGCAGAAGCCTGAAATACGGCCAGAGCGCTGGAAAGTGCTGAGGCTGTGTGTGTGTTTACACGCTCAGGTTATAGTACATCATATTGAGCCAAGCTTGCCGGGACAAAGAAGGATTAAAGTTACAAAGGAAACATGTCAAAATGCACTCAATTTGCTTTCTTAATACATGTTCCTGGTTTTAATGTGAACGATTCATTGGTGCACATTTTTCCAAAGAAACTAACTGTCTTTTGACTAATCGTTGCTCCACCTCTGAAATGACTTCTACAGGCATAATGTTAATTAATAACCAAATACACTACCTGTCAAAAGATTTTTAATGTTTTTTAAAGAAGTCTCTTCTGCTCATCAAGCCTGCATTTATTTGACACAAAATACAGCAAAAGCAGTAATATTGTGAAATAGTTTTACTGTTTAAAATTGCTGCTTTCTATATGAATATATTTTAAAATGTAATTCATTCCTGTGATCAAAGCTAAATTTTCAGCATCAAGAAACATTTTTTATTGTTATTATTATCAGTATTTAAAATAGTACATTTTTTCAGGATTCTTTGATGAATAGAAAGATCCAAAGATTCAGATTCATCAAAGAAACCTGAAAAAAACTATTTCAACATAATAATAATAATAGATGTTTTTTGAGCAGCAAATCAGAATATTATAATGATTTCTGAACGATCATGTGACTGGAGTAATGATGCTAAAAAATCAGCTTTGAAATCACAGGAATAAATTACATTTTAAAATATATTAAAATAGAAAACAGTTATTTTAAATAATGAAAATATTTCAAAATTTTACTGTTTTTGCTGTACTTTGGATCAAATCAATGCAGGCTTGGTGAGCAAAAGAAAAACAAGAAAAATCTTACTATTCAAAAATTTTTGACTGCTAGTGTAAATAAAAGAAATTGATACTTTTATTCAGCAAGGACGCATTAAATTGATCAAAAGTGATGGAAAATATGATTTTCATTTTAAATAAATGCTGTTCATTGTAACTTTCTATTCATCAAAAAATCTTGAAAAACAAGAATATTAAGCAGCACAACTGTTTTCAACATTGATAATAATCAGAAATGTTTTTAAAGAAGCAAATCAACATATAATAATTTTTGAAGGATCATGTGCCACTGAAGACTGGAGTAATGATGATGAAAATGCTTTGCATTACAGGAATAAATTCCATTTTAAAATATATTCAAATAGTAAACGGTTATTTTAATTTGTAATAACATTTCACATTATTACTGTTTTTACTGTATTTTTGATCAAATAAATGCAGCCTTGGTGAGCAGAAGAGACTTTGTTTAAAAACATTTTACCCCCAACTTTTGATGTGACAAGGTAATGCACTGTTTTAGCAAAAATGTTCTTAATCGGGCTTAATTCTAGTATGTATTAGCCACTTTTCATAACCCAAAACAATTCAAAACATAAGACTGTTCCACCCTACATTTTTTTCTATTTCACTTGGAAACACAATCAAGAAGAAAAATGTGTTTAAACACAATAAAAGTCATTTGCAAAACATTTAACGTTGCACTTGGCATATTTCCGAGCGAATCATAATATCCGGCAACTAAACCAGCTAACTAAACCAAGCCCCGCCCACACAAGATTTGATTGGCTCTATTGGTTAAGATTCATTTGGCTTGGTTCACGTCAATAGAAATAGTAATTTAAGAGACTGTTATGGTCATTTCTAGTTCAGAAATCAAAGAACCTGATAAATAACGTACAATAAGACCAAATAGGGTCGTCTTAAAGGGATAGTTCACCTAAAAATGAAAATTCTGTTATTAATTACCCTCCCCGTAAGACCGTTCATCTGCAGAATGAAAATTAAGATCTTTTTGAAGAAATCCAAAAAGTTTCTGACCCTGCATAGACAGCAACACAACTGACACGTTCAAGGCCCAGAAAGGTAGTAAGGACATCGATAAACTAGTCCATGTGACATCAGTGGTTAAACCTTAATTACTAAAAGAACGAAAATACCACAACGAAGTATTAGAAAGCACTCGGCTTCCATCAAAAATATCTTAATTTGTGTTCTGTAGATGAACGAAGGTCTTACAAATTTGGAACGACATGACAGTGAGTAATTAATAACAGAATTATTATTTTTGAGTGAACTATCCCTTTAAGGAAGAAGCCTTATTTCAGTCACTTTATAAAGGCAGTTTAGTATGCTGTCATCCTCCACTAGGCTGACTAATCAAACCCAAAGCTCAGCACTGGGAGAGCCAGTAAGGATGATTAAACGAGAGGGGGGGAAACGATAAACATTTGAAGCGATCAGACACATTCTCGTTTTCCTTCCAGCAGCTCTTCCCGCTGCGATCCAGAAGCCTGATGTGTGTCAGGATGAATAAAGGTCGTGCGGGAACCTAACCAACTGCTGCATAGCCATTTCAAATAGAAACACCGGACGGGCCGCCAAGCCGTGGCTCATCTGCCAAAAAGATGAAGAGCACATCTGAAAACAACCATAGACCTACCTTGCAGTCTGTCGCCCCAGAAGAAGATGAGTGGGAAAGCCTGGAAAACAAATACATTTCTTAATCAGCATTTGTCTTGCTTTCCGGTCAACATTACAAGCGTCTCAAATTTACTTGAGAAGCAATATACTCTCTTATAATTAGTTTAGTTGGTCTTACCCCAATAGCAAAACTTGCTATTAGTTCACCTAAAAATAAATATTCTGACATTATTTACTCACCCTAGTAATTTTGCTTCTTAAGAAAATTTATCTTGCCAAACACTGACAGTAGCCGAAGGAAAGTGAGATATGTGAAAACAGATAAATACAGGCTAAAACAAATCAAGAAAAAAGTTCTCTCACACCATATGCGCCATTGATTTCCTATTCTCTCGGAAACATTTAATGAGCTTAAGCGAAGAACCAGAGATTGAGAGAGAGAAAGAGACGAGGAAGAAAACAGATAAAGCCTCACCGAAATTTCCCTGAGAGAGCAAATCATTCTGGAAGACAAGAAGGTGCTTAGCAGAGGAACAGGTGTTGGATGTGACGATTCCCACATTGGAATCTGAGCCAAAACCAGCGGGAGTCCGTCAACAAGGAGCAAAGCTGGACCACATCTGTCTGCAAGTCATTCCCAGAGCGACAACACATCGTGCAACAACAGAGAATGAATAGAGCTAGATGAATATGACTCTTTAAATATTTAGGTGAGCAATTCACCAAGAACGAATTGCACCCGCTAATAACATCAACACACTATCTGCGTTGTTTTTGCAGCCGATTCACTAAAAGGAAGTAGGCGAATCAGACATTAAAAAGCACAAAATGCAACTTGAAAGACGTGATTTAGACTACTTGAACTAAACGTCTGACCCTCACTTCAAGCATGGTTTCAGATATCAATATTTCCATAAAAAACCAACAACGTAGACAATCATTACACGTCCGCTGATGCCTTAATCGAGGAGCCGCCAAGAGCTTGTTTTAGCAGTGAAAACGCTTTAAAACGTTGAAGAGCCATTAGAGAGGCAGATTGTGAGTAATGTAAGATTCGAACATTCACCCAAACGCCGCCCCATTAGCTCCAGCAGCGCAGCAGAGAGAGATCTGCGGTACATGCAGCCATTACGGCGTCCCTCAGGGCTCGGTATTGGGCCTAATGCTGGATTTCAGTGATGTGCAGTATTGCTTCATCCTTTCATTTGCTGCCCCAGTGGAACCGCAGCCATGTCGTGCTAAACGTTATCAATCAGCTAACAGCAGCCTGTTTAAAATCACTCAAGGCTCACATGGTATTAAAAGCTGCCAATGCAAATGCTAAACAAATGCGGTTTCAACTTGTTCCTTATCTACAAGCGTCAAGCTGTCTAAAGTAGATCTCAACCAGGGGTGGGCAGTGTGAACATAATTTTAGCGTACAAGTAATTATATACTACGTTAACAATATGCATCACAGTACTTGCTACAGTTCAAAAGTTTGGGGTCAGTATGTTTTGCATTTTTATTCGGTAAGCATGCGTTAAATTGAATAGAAGTGACATTAAATATGTTTATAATGTTACAAGAGATTTATATTTTAAATAAATGCTGTTAGAGCTTTCTGACTTTTGTCTCAGAATTGCAAGATAAAAAACTCACAATTTTCTCAGAACTGTGAAATACAAACTTGCAATTGCAAGAAAAAAACTTGTGATACAAACTGACTTTAGCAAATTCAGACTTTTTTCTCAGAATTGCGTGGCATAAATTTGCAGTTCTGACTTTTTTTCTCAGAATTGCGTGATATAAACTCGCAATTGCGAGAAAAAAGGTCAGAGTATGGAGACAGAAACTCTGCAGTTTTTGCAATTCTGAATTAAAAGTTTATATTGCAATTTTATCTCACATTGTCTCTCATAGTTCTTTTCTCACAATTGCAAAACACTGCAAGTTTATAGTCACATGTGCGCAATATAAACTCACAACTGTGAGAAAAAAAGTCAGAATTTGTATTTTTATTTTTGATCAAATAAATGCTCTTTTGCTGAGCATAAAAACTGTACAGACCCCAAACTTTTGAACATTTGTGTTGTTTATGCTGGAATGTATGGAAGCCCGTTTCTGCTACTGAATAAAAAAAATTAACTGTGACTTTTTATCAGAATTGCATAATACAACTTGTAATTCTGACTTTTTTTCTCGGAATTGTGTGATATAAATTCACAATTGTGAGATATAAACTCGCAGAAGCGAGCAAAAAGTCAGAATTGTGTAATACAAACTCTCAGTTTGGTGATATAAACTTGCAATTGCAAAAAAAAGTCACAGTTGGGTGATAGTAACTTGCCATTCTGAGAAAAAAAAGTTTATATTGCAAATTTATCTTGCAATTATGGAGTTCTTTTCTCACAATTGCGGGTTTATATATCACAATTTTGACTTTATAACTCGCCATTGCGAGTTTATATTCACAATTTTGAGAAAAAAGTCACAATTACAAGAAAAAGGGTCAAAACTTGTATTTTTGATCTAATAAATGCTGTTTTGGTGAGCATAAAAATCTAACAGACCCCAAACTTATGAATGGTTGTGTTGTTTTTGCTGGAATAAATGGAAGCCTGTTTCTGCCACTAAATAAAAAAAAATGCGGCATTTTAACAGAATTGACGTTTTTCTCAGAATTGTGATATAAACTTGCAAACTCAAGAAAAAAAAAACGCATAATTGCGTGATATACACTCGCAATTGCAAGGAATAAAGTTAGAATTGGGAGATTGAAACTCGCAATTCTGAGAAAAAAAGTTTATATTGCAAATTTATCTAGCAATTCTGAGTTCTTTTCTCAAAATTGCAAGTTTATATTTCACAATATTTCACAATTCTGAGAAAAAGTATCAAAATTTGTATTTTTGAACAAATAAATGCAGCTTTGGTGAGCATAAAATCTTACAGACCCCAAACTTTTGAACAGTTGTATTTTTGCTGGAATGTATCGAAGTCTGATTCCACCACTGAATAAAAAATACAAAACTTAACTGTGACTTTTTATCAGAATTTCATAATACAAACTCGCAATTGTGACTTCGTTCTCAGAATTGCACAATATTAACTTGAAATTGTAAGAAAAAAAGTCAGAATTGTGTGATATAAACTTGCAATTGCAATTTTTTGTGACAATTTTTTGCAAATGCGAAAAATGTATTGCAAACTAGCAATTTGGACTTTTTTCAGAATTGCATGATATAAACTCAAAATTGCAAGGAAATAAATGTAAGATTTGGGTGATAGAAACTCACAATTCTCAGAAAAAAGTTTATATTGCAAATTTATTTTGCGATTCTAAGTTCTTTTTCTCACAGTTCTATTTAGTTTATATCTCACAGTTCTGACTTTGTATTTCGCAACTGTAATTTTGTAACTCGCCATTGCGAGTTTATATCTCACAAATTCTCACAAATTGTATAGTTTTTGCTGGAATGTATGGAAGCCCGATTTCGCCACTGAATATAAAATAAAAAAAGGTAATAGCGACCTTTTATCAGAACTGCGTAATACAAACTTATAATTCTGACTTTTTTCCCAGAATTGCGTGATATAAACTCAATTGTGAGAAAAAAGTCAGAATAGTGTGATATAAACTTGCAATTCTGACTTTTTTCCTCAGAAGTGTGAGAAACTAACAATTGCGAGAGAAAAAAGTCAGAATTGGGAGATAGGAACTCGCAGTTCTGAGAAAAAAGTTTATATTGCAAATTTACTGCAATTCTGAGTCCTTTTTCACAATTGCGAGTTTATAAACTCACAACTCTGAGAAAAAAAATTTACAATTGTGCGACGCAAACTTGCAATTGCGAGAAAAAGAGCTGGAATTTGTATTTGTATTTTTGATCAAATAAATGCACCTTTGGTGAGCATAAAAATTTTATCAGAATTGTGTAATACAAACTCGCAATTTTGACTTTTTTCCCAGAATTGAGTGATATAAAATTGCAGTTGCCAGGAAAAAAAGTCAGAATTGGGAGACAGAAACTTGCAATTCTGAGAAAAGAGTTTATATTGCAAATTTAGTTCGCAAATCTGAGTTCTTTCCTCGCCATTGTGAGTTTATATCTCACAATTCTGAGGAAAAAAGTCACAATTGTGAGATGTAAAGTCGCAATTGGGAGAAAATGAGTTAGAATTGGAAAGATAAAAAGTCGCAATACCTTTTTTTAATTCTTTATTCAGTGGCGGAAACAGGTTTCCACAGGAATGTGAAAAAAAAAAAAACAAATCAGTATTTTGCCTTCAGAGAATACATATTGAATTATTCAATGATTTTCTTCCGCTGTTGTATTTTTTTCTTCTCGTATTTAGCATATACCTCACTACATATTTATTAGATTTGTTCATTCAGATTGGATGAGAGAAACAAAAGTGAATTCAATAAAAATTCTTCAAAAACACGTTTTAACAAGTCAATTTATCATCCAAGGATGATTAGATATTTTAACCGAAAAACAAGACAAAAACACTGATTAAGAAAATGAGGTTGAGATTACACTGCAAAAATTAAATTCCTCACACAAATGTGAGAAATGATGCGCGGAAGATAAAGAGGAGTCTTTAATGATGCGATAAAGAGAGTTATACAAAGGGGGAGAAAACGTGATGCAGTCTGCAGACAAACATCCGGATGGAGTGGAAATCCACAGGAGACGCCACACCAAAGAAAGTCAAGCAAGTGAGAGAAATTAGAAGGTGAGAGTGCGAGTGAGAAAGTCGAGCGAAAGGGGGATCAAACCTTACTACTCACTGGAGTGTCGGGTGAATTCGCGGATTCACAGTTTGGGGTCTGTGAATGCAAGTCTGTGAATATTTATAAAGGAGAGTGAGCTTGAAACGAGACGAGAATATGAGCCGGAGAGACATCGTTTGCTTAAGTGAAGACACGATTTCTCCCCTCGATCCTGAATGAAATTTCTTGAGTGTACATGTTGCTATGAGCCGCTGCCCTCGGAGCGAATCTGAGAGGATTTCTGACGGCAAACTAGCGAAGAGGCAGCAAAGGGCATCCGAGAGAGAGCCAGAGAGCGTTTGAAGGGATATGAAAGCCTTGTGCCAAGTGACTTTCCCGCCCAGACACTATAATACACTGAAGCTTCATGTAAATGCATGATCCCACAGCGGGGAAAACTCTCGCCCTGCAGCAAGAGTTTCCTGTAGTTTACCAGCCTACGCTCAGCCCACCTGAATATTAACCTGGTGTTTTGATTCGCTACACTCACAGAACTCCTTTCTCCATCAAGATCCTTTTAAGTTGTAGATGTCAGGAGCTTTTGTTCAATAAAAACTTCTATCGGTCTGTCAACGAATGCCGCTTTCACCAAATCAGTGCAGGCTTAGTGTGAAAACATGGACTAGTGCTTGTTTGACAGACACTTCAATGGTCCATGAAGGATAATTCAGGAGGGACACCTGCTAACACTATGATGACACGAACAAACCAAAATCAAAGTGTTCTTCACAGCTGGAGAGGGTACGAGGAGGAAACAGACCATTCAATGAAAAATTAATGAGAGAAACGCTCAACATGGTGGCTGTAGGAAAGGAGAAGAGCCCATCGGCTTATTAGCCATTTAGCTTATTAGCCACAAGCCAACTCCAAGGCATTGTTTAGAATGGAATAGAAAACTAGCATACTACTGTGTTTTCTCCACTTTTAGTATTTACTGTAATGGTAGCACTTCATAACTTTCATTAATAAATTATTAACAAGCATTATATATTGCTTAATGGTCCATATATACAGATAGCTAGAAATATGAGAGAATGTGTTTGTTAATGTTTACTAACGAATTATTAAACATTACCTAATGATTAACAGATTACTTTATGTAAATTAAAAATGTCATTAAGCTTTTCATTCATATGATCACGTAGTTCTTGAAAATCTACAAATTATTTTTTAACAGATGTTATACACTGATTAAAAGCTTTTGTTAATGCACAACACTTTAGCTGCTATTGAAGTGGGATGCGGGTAAGGTTAGGGCCGGGTTTGGTGTTAAGGGTAGGTTTGGTTGGTTAAAGGAGAAGTCCACTTCCAGAACAACAATTTACAAATAATTTACTCACCCCCTTGTCATCCAAGATGTTCATGTCTTTCTTTATTCAGTCGTAAAGAAATAATGTTTTATGAGAAAAACATTTCAGCATTTTTCTGCATATAATGGACTGATATGACGCCCCGATTTTGAACTTCCAAAATGCAGTTTAAATGCAGCTTCAAACGATCACAAATGCAGCTGTAAACGATTCCAGCCGAGGAAAAAGGGTCTTATCTAGCGTAACGATAGGTTATTTACATGAAAAATTTAAATGCTTTTCATTCTCAAACGCTCGTCTTGTAGTCCTTTAATTCTGTGTATTCTGACTCAAGACAGTTAGTGTATGTCGAAAAACTCTGACTGTGTTTTGTCACTCAACTTCAAAAATCATTTCAAAATCATCCTACATCGCTGCAGAAGTACCGACACAGTCTTTGCAAAGTGAACATGCAAAGAAGATCAAACACCCTTAACAAAAAAGGTAAAACAGCGATATAGGACGATTTTGAAGTTGAGGGAGAACATGTAATGGGAGTTTTTTCATCATACCCTAACTGTCATGAACAGGAACAAAAACTTAAGGCAGAGCAAGACAAGACGAGCGTTTGAGATTAAAAAGTATATAAATTGTATTACTTTTATTAAAATAACCGATCGTTTCACTAGATAAGACCCTTCTTCACCGGCTGGGAACACACTATTGTGATTAAAAAAAAAAAAAGTATTGTGAAGTAATAAACAAACTAATTTGTTTTTTTCCTGTTAATATAGGAATAACATATTTGGAAACCCGTTTCCGCCACTGAGTTTAAAAAGACCAAAAAAAAAACTTCTCACAACTGTTACTTTTTTCTCACAATTGCAAGGTTACATCATGCTATTCTGACTTTTTTTCTCAGAATTGCATGATATAAACGCAATTGTGAGTTATAAAGTTAGAATTGCAAGGTTAAAACTCGCAATTGCAAGTTTATATCTCACAATTCTGACTTCTTTCTCATAATTCTGACTTTCCTCTCACTTGCGAGTTCATATCTCACATTATTTACTTTTTTCTCAGAACTGTATAATATAAACTCGCAATTGCGAGAAATAAAGTCAAAATTCAAGGTTAAAACTCACAAATGCAAGTTTGTATCTTGCAATTCGGACTGTTTTTTTTGCAATTTCAAGTTTATATCTCGCAATTCTGACTTTTTTCTCACAACTGACTGATATAAACTTGCAATTGCGAGTTACGAAGTCAATTACAAGATATAAACTCGCAAATGCAAGTTTACATCTCGCAATTCTGACTTTTCTCACAATTGTGAGTTTATATCTCACAATTCTGACTTGTTTTTCAGAACTGCATGACATAAACTCAAAGTCGGAATTAAAATATATAAGCTCGCAATTGCGAGAAATAAAGTCAGAATTGTGAGATTAAAACTGCGAGTCTGTATCTTGCAATTCTGACTGTTTTCCTCATGATTTTGAGTTTATATCTCGCAATTCTGACTTTTTTCCTTACGATTTCGAGTCTCACAATTTCGAGTTTATATCTCGCAATTCTGACTTTATTTCCCTCACAATTTCGAGTTTATACCTCGCAATCCTGACTTTTTTCCTCACAATTTCGAGTTTATATCTTGAAATTCTGACTTTCTCCCTCACGATTTCGAGTTTATTTCTCGCAATTCAGACTTTTTTCCTCACAATTTCGAGTTTATATCTCGCAATTCTGATTTTTTTCCCACAATTTTGGAGTTTATATTTTGCAATTCTGACTTTTTTCTCGCAATTGCTAGTTTACATCTCGCAATTCTGACTTGTTTTTCTAACTCAAAATCGGAATTACAATATATAAACTCACAATTGCGAGAAATAAAGTCAGAATTGTGAGATCAAAACCGCGAGTTTGTATCTTGCAATTCTGACTGTTTTTCGCAATTACAAGTTTATATCTCGCAGTTCTGACTTTTTTTCTCAGAACTGTGAGATATAAACTGGTAACTGTGAGTTATAAAGTTCAGGCAGGTTTTTGCAAAGGGTCAATTGCATGTTATGAAGTCAGAATGGGGAGATAATAATTCACAAACAGAACTGTATGATGTAAACTTGCAATTACGAGAAATAAAGTCAGAATTGCAAGGTTAAAACGCGCAAATGCGAGTTTGTAATTTGCAGTTCTGTTTTATCACAGTTACAAGTTTATATCTCGCAATCCTGACTTTTTTCCTCACGATTTCATGTTTATATCTCGCAATCCTGACTTTTTTCCCCTCACGATTTTGAGTTTATATCTCGCAATCCTGACTTTTTTTTCACAATTCTTACTTTTCAATTCTGACTTTATTTCTCAGAATTGCAAATTCAAACTTTATTTCTATTGTGGAGTTTTTTTCCTTGCAATTGCAGGTTTATATCTCACAATTCTGAGAAATTTTATTGAAAACATGAAAAACATGTTTTGCACTCAAATTACATAGAGTGTTATGTCTATAGCAAGCATTTAGCTAAAAGTGACTAAACCTTTACAGATCATGGAATAATCTCAACTCTCTAAGGGTATTGTAAAGATATGAACAAATGATTAATAAATGATTTGTAAAGATAAATAGAGTGAATTCAGGTCATTTGGGACACATTTTTCCATCAAGATGACTGCTCATAAAGGTACTAAAGATTAGTTAAAGTTTATTAACATTTTACAAATGACGAATTGTGTTCAATTTATGCTGGGTACTGCAAAAACATGAACAAATAATTTATAAATATTAATTTTAAGACGTAAATAGCAGAAGTGTACACAACAAACAAAGACCAAATATATGACCTTTACCGTCCTCATTTGTAAAAGCAGTATAAATATAAAGTAAACAAAGTTTAAAACTCCTCAGGGAATTACCAAGACAGTCACCAAGTTACTTAGAAAATGACATAACAGCCTTTCAGTGAGTGTAACCACACAAACACGATCACCTGAGGCAAACAATCCTCCCAGCAGAGTCAACATATCGGCAGCCAAAGAGCTCAATAATGGTTTTGAGGGTTTCTACCACTCATTAGCACGGCGCTAGTGGTGGAACGTGAAGATAAGCGCTGGATCGGTGGCCTGTGACACGCCGCCCCTTATCTGACAGACCCATCGAACCTCTATCAATAAACGACCCAGAAAAATCCGCGAGACCAACACCTGTTCGATCAGCCGACAGTCAAACAGCACGCGACAACCTGATGACCTGCAGGACCGCCAGTTAGACAGCCAATAAATACACAAAGCAAAGGATGAGATGTGGACGAGCACACACAGAGACGTCTGAAAGTAATTCAATGCCCTGTGACCGAGACATTACGCTCTGGAGGAGAAACGCAGGACAGATGCACACTAGCGTCCATGCTATGTCACAAATCCACTTTCTTATACTGAATCTAGCGATTTGTTAAATGCTGAATTAGTGCTGCATCCACCATGCTAAAGTTTAGTTCCGGCCCCGAATAAACACACTTTCCTGTCATTTTCACCTCAATTTGAACAGCAAGACCTTGATTAGGACAGGTGTTTGATTAGAGGTGGAAGTAAACTCTGCAGGAAACTAGCGCTTTGGCCACAATTTGCATAATATTTGCCAATACAATAAGAGTTATACTTCTCTTACAATTTTTGCAGTATATACTACCTATATTGTGCAGAATATGATAAACCAGTTTATCAAAAATTAAACGCTAAACTAATTTATGCTAATGAGGTTAGCTAAATGTAAAACCTAAATCTAAAACCTAACCTAAATGCTAAGTATAAGTGCTACATTTGATTTTATGGTAATGAATTTAGCTCATGCTAGCCTTTAAATGCAAAAAGAAACAATATACAATGTTATTTTGCTAACGTTTACAAGGTTGTTTAATGTGAATGTTAAAATAAATGCGGCGAGTTTGTTTAGCTAATTGTGATGTTCAGTGTAGCAATATGATTAGATAAACGTTCACATGCATGCAAACAAAAACAATATGCGATAAGGTCGCCTAGCTAATGCTAATGTTCAGAAACAGAAACAATATGTGATGTTTGTTTAGTGAATGCTTGCATTACAATCCAAACATAAACAGTGCAATAAGGTGACCTAGCTAATGCTAACATAAATGATATGCAATAAAGCCACTTAATTAATGCTAATGCTTAAATGTAAACAAACAATTTGTAATAATGTTGTTTCAGTAATGCTAACGTTCACATGCAAATGAAAACAACGTGATAAGTTCATCTAGCTAATGCTAATGCTTAAATGTAAACAACGTGATAAGGTCATCTAGCTAATGCTAATGCTTAAATGTAAACAAACGATTAGTAATAATTCTAACATTCACATACAAATGG
>JAHKKF010530269.1:0-13503 GCA_019740295.1 Labeo calbasu
GTGAGGAGCGTGAAGCGCTTATCATTGTAGCCAATCACAGTCATGTCTGTTGAGCATGTGAACACTATGGCCAATCAGCGATGTTTAAAAATCTGCTCAACAGCGCTCAAATGTGAGCGGGAAATGGACGTTTTTAAAATTTCAGTACCGAAAGTACCGAACCCGGTACCTTTTGACAACCCTACCTGGATCAAGATATTAATCAGTAAACTAACCTGTTTTTTATGTGAAAAACATTCAGTATGTGCAGTACTGAATGTCTCAAACAGAAAGCTGGATGAAATATGGTGAATCACCAGATATTGATGTCCAGCCAGTGATGCCTATTTCAGGTAGACAAGCCATTTATATCTCTGTTTCTTATGCTATCTTTTATTTCTGATTTCAAGAAAGTCTCCACCTATATTACAGATAGATACAAAATCAATGGTGTATTATCATCTAAGCTCGATTTTCAGTCTGTGCATTAACGGTTGGGATCCTGGAGCTTACATTGTTATGTCATAACAACAGATGTCTTTATGAGTGAGTCATTGAATCATTCTTTCAACCGATTTGTTGAAAACGCTGATTCATTCAGAAACAAAACTGGCGAATGAGTGAGTCATTGAATTATTCACTGAACCTTTTAATTCAAACACTCAAGACACTCAACACTCATTTTTATAGGCTTTGTGTTGCTCAGAGACTCACAACGCTTATTCTGCTGGCTTCGTTTGAAACAATTCTCATTGAAGGACATATTGCATCTAAAATGTAAGCTGCTAATTGATTATTGATTAAACCACACTTACAACTACACGCTGCTTGCTTCACGCAGGTGCTGCGTTGCTTAAAATGCAGAATTTGCATTTTTGCACAATAGTAAGAACACTTCACTTCTTGTATAGGTAATTTTCATAATGTAAAATCTAACAGCATCCCTCGTTTTCCAACCACAATCAGATATCTAGCAGATCATTAATATGAATTCAAGCAGCAGGGCTACATCTTTGTACTGCAACACAATCCACTGTTATTGCTGTTGTGTAACGCAGTATCCACATGATCTCTTTGCAGGTGTAATTTGCAAATTAAGTATTCATTTGTGTTAAAAGTGGCCCAAACCTGCCACATGGCCACATCCATTAACAGAGCATTTCTCATGGAAATTGGGGTCAATGCATTTTGAGTTTGAGATTAAATAGAAACGGTGGGAGAACAAACGTAATCAATTCTAGCAAGAGAGTGAAAGAGAGAGCGAGGGAAGCCAATCGCCTAAGTGCACTGCTCTTCCAAACATAATCCCCTGGTGGTTAACTCTGTCGGTAATGAGAAATAATAATATATCGTCCGGGGGAGGGGCCTTTACATAAAACACTGAGGAATTGGCTTTTTCAGTGAGGGCTGGAAATCTACTTGCTATATCGTATACGGGGCAGTGGCACTGAAATTTACTCACAAACACTTTCCGTAATGTACAAATGGGGTATGATAAATTTTCATAAGAGAACAACCAAGCATGATTAAACTGTTAAGCGTGTACGAAATATTCCCGGCCGTAGGTATAACTCATAGCTCATAAAGAGAACAATGGCAGATGCTATGTTGAATAAAGAGGCATTATCATTCATCACAGGGATTGATTCACACAGTCAGCATTTCTCAGGAGCTGTATTTGAATTATATGAACGATAATTGCCTGATATTAACATCTATCATGATCGGCGTGGCACTAGATTTATCTCTAGGACATCATCTACAGACGTTGCCATAAATCCGAAGTTTGATTTGACTAATTAACAACACACTCTGTTTAGTAAAACTTTCTTGCATAAGCTCACATCAATGCTGATGGCCTCAGTGAATATTGAATATAGGAAGACTGGGGATGATTGTAACACACGGTTACAATCAGTTAGAAAAACTATTTTGCAGTAGAAAAAAAGAAAATCATTAGTTTATAATTTGATCTGTAAATCCATATTAAATTACAGAAATGGTATTTTATGTTTAAGTTGATCTTGTTTAATTTGGTATGTAACATTTACATAAATGTAAAAACTAGAAATATCATGCCTGAGCAGATGATTTATTTTATTTTATTTATTTATTTATTTTAACTGTTGGCCTGTATTTTACTGTATGTGTTTGTTCAGTGTTTTTTCCAACTTTCCAGCTTGTTTGCTGAATTATTATTATTATTTTTTTTACTTTTGAATTAAAATGCTAACAATGAAACGCAAGATAAATATGATTTACAAAATAAAAACGTGCAAAAATTATACTGGTGTCTTTTCTATTGTGTTACAACAACACACTTTATATGTATAATTAATTGCACAGTTCAGGAAGTTTTAGGTTTTGATTTGTAGCAGATATATGTGGACAAATTATTTTGAAATAAACAGAGCAATAACACCGAGTTACAGATGTTAAAGCAAAAAGTGCTACAACCATCCCTGATCTCTCTTACCTCAGAAACATTTTACACAATCTTCACTGGTTGAACCTTGAAGAATCCATATATTATTTCACATTTTGGCCCAAGACCATGTTGCTTAAAAAAATGGTCAATACAGTTATTCACAAATTCTTGGGATTCACTCTTCTGGGATTTACCTCCCCAAGTAAGAACCGTAAAAAAGCACTTGGCTCTTCAGTTGGCACCATCCTTCCACTATAAACAGCATAGCACATTTCACATGCCACTGGGAACTTGATTTCCATCAGTTCATATTTATCCATCTCCCTCAAACTGATGCTGGAGCTCTGGAGACATCCTCAAATGCTGTAGCCTTTGTATCACTCCCAAAAACATCATCTTCTATGCTGTATGATCTCTTTCTCTCTGCCACCCCCAGAGCTGCAACACTCACAAGAAGCACACCAAACACATCTCCTTCCTTCTGCTTTTCCCCTTCTCTCAATGTCTATCACAGCCTTTAGCATCACACTGCAAGCGTATCACGGCACGTAATGGCTTAAAACATGGCAGAGTAATTTTATTAACAGATGTTGTTTGATATATTCACTTCTGAGATGGCACCACCTCACAGCAGACTGGGAAACATGCTGTAGCTTTAACTGAACACGAGCTATTACGGGGTTTCAGAGTCATGTGATCAGTTTCAATCTGACTCTGCCGCCTGCACTGCACTCCTTTCAGATTAATTAGCACAAAGAAAAGATGAATCGCTATTCATAAGCAAACAAAATATGGTAGAAACTAACCACCTAACAAGCCCATGCTTCATGATTTCAAACAAACAAAAATGCAGACAATAATAAATAGTTGTTGTTTTACACTCTAAAAAATGCTGGGTTAAAAACAACCCGACTTGGGTTATTTGGCAACCCAGCGCTGGGTAAATATTGGACAGAACACACGCTGGGTTATTTTGACCCAGCTGGTTGGGTTAAATGATTTTACCAAACATGCTGGGTTATTTTATTTTAGTCAATTAATGTTTATAAATTATTATATTGCTGGTTTAAAATGGACTGGAAATTATAAAAACACACACAGAATTACTAGAGGCAACAGCAATAATCAAAAGTAAGTAAGAACACCTGGACACAATACAAGACAAATTGAATTTATTTGGGTGAATATGGTATAGTTTACAATTTTACATACATTTAAACTAGTTTAATAAGCATTTTAGACAAAAAAATGTAACATTCAAAAGCGGAATTTTAATTTTAGTGTATTCAGCCGTTCACTGTAATCGCTTTTTTACCGAAATAGCGCTAATTATCATGCCGGTGTGTCGCTGAAATCTGAGCTGGTGAAGGGCTGCTGTTCGTGGGGTAAACTGCGGGGTTTCACTCGTTGCTGAAAGATGCCATGACTGACTTCAAAAACTGCCTCGTCCTTATGTTGAGTTGTGTAAAATAATACAATTTACAGCACAGTAAAGACTTTATAAATGAAATAAAATGCATACAAACATTTATTTTGCTGAAGAAGTGCAAATCAGTGGCGCTAAGAACCGGTCTCTCCTGTAGAGAACTTAAAAAGCCCGCGCTCTGACTGACTGTAACTCAGCAGCTGGGTTGTTTAGTCAAAGACGAGCTCAGCCCAGTGGTTGGGTAGAAAAAAATAACCCAACGTTAAAAATGACCCAGCAGCTTAGTTACAAAAAAACTACCCAGCGCCTGGGTAAAAAATATGAAAACCAACCCAATAAAATGACCCAACAACAACCCTGCTGAAAAAAAAAACAGCTAAAACCATCCTAAGTTGGTTGGCTGGTTTTAGCTGGTCATCCAGCTGGTCTTAGCTGGTCACAGCTGGTCAGCAGGCTGGTTTTAGAGGGGTTTGGGCCACTTCCAGGCTGGTCTTAGCTGGTCAGGCTGGGAGACCAGCTAAAACCAGCCTAGCTTTTTTTCAGCAGGGAAGTTGAACCTAGCATTTGTCTTAAAAAAATAACCCAGCATCTGAGTAAAAATATTAAAAATAACCCAATAAAATGACCCAATGGGCTGAACCCAGCATTTGGATTAAAAATAACCCAGCATTTTTTAGAGTGTAGAGTAAAAGTATTTCTTTTTTATTTTTCACCTTTAGACACACTAGAAAATGGTTTAGAAACAAATTTCACTCAGAAATTGCTAGTAGATTTAATAATAATTACAAAGATACTGCACTCTAAAAAATGCTGGGTTAAAAACAACCATTGCTGGGTTATTTGGCAACCAGGCGCTGGGTAAATAATACTGGGTTAAATGCTTTTTAATGTTTTTTTTTTTTCTAGTTTTTTTTGCACACAAAATGTATTCTCATAGCCTTATAACATTACAGATGATGTCACATGGACTATTTTAATGATGTCCTTACTACCTTTCTGGGCCATTTGAATGTTTCATTTGCTTTGATGTCTATGCAGGGTCAGCTCTTGGATTTCATAAAATATATCTTAATTTGTGCTCCGAAGATGAACATAGGTCTAATGGGTTTGGAACGACATGAGGGTGAGTAATTAATGACAGAATTTTCATTTTTGGGTGAACTATCCCTTTAAAGCTATCATATACCTTAAGCGCACAAGTCATTTAGAGTGCTTTTAGGGTGCTTCTATAGTGCTCTTTTGCCCTTTTTGGAGCTCGACAGTCCTTGGCCAATATAGAAATTTAGAAATTCTTTGGTTGTTGAACGGAAACAATAGCAGCGGGTTCAGAATGACATGAGGGTGAGTAAATAATGACAGAACTACTCATTTAAGTAGAGAAGCAGGCCTATGTGTTGAGGTTTGTGTGTGCAGAGTTGTTTACCTCCTATCATCAATGAGGCCAATTAGGGAGACGGGAGTCTAGCGCAAGGTGAGCTGAGTGTCTCGGTGAGCATGGAAGTCTCAATTCCACCAGCACAGCTGGGTTTTCAGGGCAGAGGAGGGAGGAGAAGAAGAAAGAGAGAGAATGTGCCTGGTGTTTGAAAGAAAAGGGAAAGGATGATGAGAACAGGAGGGAATCTTCCAAATGTTTAATAAAAAAGAGGAAATATATGGCACCCTGCAGGAAAGACCCCAACAGGCTGTTTAATAAGCTTAATCAACAATGCCGTAGCTTAAAGGGATAGTTCACCCGAAAATACAAATTGTAACATCATTTATTCACCCCCATGTTGCTCCAAACTTGTATGACTTTCTTTTGTGGAACATGAAGGAAGATAAAAAATGTTTGTTTGTTTTTCTCTCCATACAATGAAAGTCAGCGGGATCCAATATTGTTTTGAAATTTATGGACAAAAAACATTCTTCAAAACTATCTTTTTATCGCACTGTATGTTATTGAAGACTCCAAAATACTAATGAGAACAGTAATTATTTGTTGAATTTTTTGTGTAGTGAACCTTTGCACATTGATCTGTTTACTCTCATACATCATAAAGCATCTTGAATGTAGCCTCTGTTCAAACAACCTATATATCATCCAGTAAACAACAGCTATTAATCACCATTTAGTGGTTTGTGGTAGACTTCCTCCGCTTCCATTCTAAAGGTTTCAAATGATGTCATGTAAGAGACGCTAATTGCAGCTGCCCGAGGTTTAAGGAGCTGAGCGGGGCAATCAGTGACTTGATGAATGGTTATTCTCCTTGAACTTTATTTACGCGGAGTGGCTTTGGGTCAAAGCAATATTTCTGCAGAATGAGCATGAAACAGTAGATCTGAAAGGAGGTCACACTGTCTACTTTTTCTAAAGCAAGACTGCACAATGAATGTCACTGTGTGTTATGGTTATGTGTGTGGCAAAGGAATGATAGGTAAGGTTCGGCATAGAGAACTTGTACGACCTTGATGTAGTGTTATCATATTTCACATGACAGTATTGTGCAAATATACCTTTGGATCATTTCAAGGGGCAGCTCCCTGGGAAATGTTGACAAAAGTAGACAGCTCCCCAGAGTAGCTTGGGACTCAAGCACAAAATGCATTTTGTAACCAACCTCATGCTCTTTCATTTCATCCAAAGGTGTTTTTGAATGCTGAGTGCATACTCAAGTCCATTACAAATCACCTCAAGAGCTATTAAAGTACCTGAGCTTGAAATGTGGTGTCAGAATGAAGCACAGTTCTCCTTTCAGTATTTTATCTGTAAAGAAGATTGTGTTTTCATGTAGTGTAAAGCCTTGGCTTACAGAAAAAAATGTAATGTTCTGTCATCATTTTCTCAGCCTTATGTTTTTTTAAAATAATTTAGTGATAATGTTTTCTTTTACTGCAGCTTTCAGAGCTCATTCGCTTTTGAATGTTTTTAAATACAATGCGTGACGATGCATTGTTTTAATGTCAAAGATGCCAAACAGCATTGCTTATCATATCTTAACTGCAACATGTAAGGGTGAGATTTTCATTCAATACAAATTTTTTTTAGTTATTTGAGAAAATTCGTTGACTAGATATATTAAGTTTTCAAACTAGGATCTGGAAAATTTTACAAAAAGTAATTTAATACCGTGTTGTTACCTGAATGATCCACAGCTGTTTTTTTTTTTTAGTAGTGATAGTTGTTCATGAGTCCCTTGTTTGTCCTGAACAGTTAAACTGCCTGCTTTTCTTCAGAAAAATCATTAAGGTCCCACAAATTCTTTGGTTTTCCAGCATTTTTGTGTATTTGAACCCTTTCCAACAATGATTTTGAGATCCATCTTTTCACACTGAGGACAACTGAGGGACTCATATGCAGCTATTACACTCTCTGATGCACCAGAAGGGAAAACCATGCATTTAAAAGTCAGGGGGTGAAAACTTTTTAAATTTGAAGATCAGGGTAAATTTAACTAATTTTGTCTTCTGAGAAACATGTAAGTATCTCCTGTAGCTTCTGAATGGCAGTACCAAATGAAAAAAATAGGAAATTTAGGCAAAATAAGAAAAATATACACATCTGCATTCTGTTCAAAAGTTTACACCCCTGTCTCTCAATGCATCGTTTTTCCTTATGAAGCATCAGTGAGCGTTTGAACCTTCTTTAATAGTTGCATATGAGTCCCTCAGTTGTCCTCAGTGTGAAAAGATGGATCAAAATCATACAGTAATAGTTGGAAAGGGTTCAAATACACAAAAATGCTGAAAAAACAAAGAATTTGTGGGACCTGAAGGATTTTTCTGAAGAACGGCAGGCAGTTTAACTGTTCAGGACAAACAAGGGACTCATGAACAACTATTACTAAACAAAAAAACACAGCTGTGGATCATTCAGGTAACAACACAGTATTAAGAATCAGGTGTATGTAAACTTTTGAATGGGGTATTTTTTTTATAAATTCAGCTATTATTTTCTCATGTGGACTTTATGTAAATGTCTTTTATGTGAAATATCTTATTCAGGTCAGTACTAAATAAACAACAACATGCATTTTGTATGATCTCTCTTATTTTGGTAAAATAATTAACATTTTGCAGATTCTGCAAGGTGTAAAAAATGTATTTTAGTTTCCACCAAAATAGCAGCACAGTTGTTTAGAGCATTGATCATAAGCAGATGTTATGCTTAATAAGTATCGTTATGTTTCAGGAACGGGGTTCCTTTCAAAAAGGATCATATTTGGGTGATCTTGGCATCGAAAAACAGCCGCGTGAATGACATATGAATGAGTAAATGATGACAGGATGTTCATTTTTGGGTGAAATAAATCCTTAAATCTCTGTGGTTTGGCAATCAAAGTGTCTTATAAACGACCGTCTTGTTTTGGTTTTAGTCCCAAGTGAGAAATTTGTGCCTGCCGTATGTAATTTATCATTCCTTTGAGTGTCTTACCAGCTTAGAAATATGTCTTTTTGGAAAATACGGTTTTCAAAACTGACAGTTTATATGTGAGCATCTAGGCAGAAGATAAGAACGTTAAACAGCTTGTTCGAGCGACTTTGTATTGAAGAACTGTCAAGCCACAGTCTGTGAGAATGACTAATGATGCCTGTCATATAGAATAAATAACATAAAGCTAAACATTATCACTTGTTAAGATCAATTAGTGCAAGTCAGTGACCAAGAACTTGCCTACTGGGAAATTCACCCTTCAAGAAGCTCGATGTTATCTTGTTAAGTTGGAACGCAGTTATGCTCTCTGAATAATGTCCATCCACCCATATACTTTAATGACCAGAAGGTCTTCCCAAAGGATTGACATTCTGTCATGATGGGGGTGGGAGTTTGGGGCTGATGGGATGGATGACTGGTGAGGGAGAGAGAACTGATCTCCCGATGCTTGCTGGTGTCTCATTAGACACGATATGATTTGACGTGTCTTGTCAAGGCTTGAACCCGTAACACAAAAAACATGTGAGTACACGACTCCGGCCACCTACATCGACATTAGCTCTGCCCCCTTGACACACGCAGATGCATGTACACATCCAGACGGATATAATCTCATCTCGAGAGGGGATTGCGAATCCAGTGGCGTGTGTTGAAATACCGAGCCAGTTTGTCGTTATCGCATAAACATCCCTGCGTCTGCGTGTCTCAAGAGCCGGGGATTTGTGTGTGTGTGTTTTTTGCTTCTTCATGTGGGAATCGCCAGAAGGATGCCTGCCTGCTTCCCGTAAAAATGTCAGTCTCCCATATCTTAATGAGATAAGTTAAATGTCGGCCAAAACCGCAGAGAAATAAACACTTGAGATGTTTGGGAATATGTGCAGGAATGGAAGTAGAGAAAAAGGCAAGTTCACATGATGGCAAAGGTCAAATGGTGCCAGGGTAGTTTCATTACACCTGACGGAGGGCAGTTATGACCTATATAAGGGAGACTGGCGCTAGTTGTCACAGCGGCTGCATCTTAGTAACTTAAAGATTTTGAGGTTTTGAAGAAAAAAATATTTAAACTAATGCATCATATTTTTGGTAGTACATAAAAATTACACTAGAAGTCATTCTGGCCTACGGAAACGCATTTCTGCCACAATAAAGTAATAATAATAATAACAACGATAAAATAATGAAAATTGAAAAAGGGTAAATTTGACTTTCTAGCTCACAAATTTGGCCTTTTTTTCCTAGCTCCTAGTAAAATTTTGTAACGTGAGATGCAAACTCAGAATTACATGATAAAACTCGATGTATGATAAAATTCTGACTTTCTTCCAGTTCTGAGTTTATATCTTTTTAATTTTTTTTTTTCTCTTCAGAACTGCAAGAAAAAAGTCCAAATTGTGAAATGAAATTTGTTCAAATTTTCCTGCGGTGGAAAAAATCTTTGGGACAGCTATAATGAAGGTAGATTTTAATTTTTAGTTCATTTTTTTTTATGTAGTAATTTTATATAATTTACTTAAAAGTGACAGAATTACATGATAAAAGCTATATATGAAGAGTTTAGTTGCAAAAACAGATAATTATTATTTTTTTCATTTTCAAAAATCATGTTTTTTATTGTTATCATGTTTTATTGTGTTAGTTAGCAGTATTTTTTAGTTATTTTTATTTACCTAAATCAACTGCAGTTTGATTGAGATTAATTAGAATCCACAATGAAAAAACATGATTTCTGAAAATGGTTATAAACAAAGTTATCTGTTTTTGCAAATGAACTCTTCTTCATTATATAAATTATGAGAAAAAAATTCAGAATTCAGACTTTCTTACAATTCTGAGTTTATATCTTGAAATTCAGATTTTTTCTTGAGAATTCTGTGTTTATATCTCACAATTCTGAGCTTTTTTTCTCCAAAACTGCCTGAAAAAAAATAAGTCCAAATTGTGAAATGAAATTTGTCCCAGAATTTGTCCAAATTATGAGATAAAAAGTCGTAATTGCCTTTTTTCCCCTGAATCCTGCAGTGCAAGCAATCTTTCAATTTTTAGTTTAGTTTTAATTCATTTGAATTTTTTATGTTGTCATTTTATATAATTTATTTAAAAGTGGCAGAATTACATGAAAAAAAAACTTGATATATGATATAAATTCTGAGAAAAATTCTTTCTTCCAGTTCTGAGTTCACTTGGTGGGAAAGATCAAATGGTGCCAAATTACAGCATAAATGCTGTAAATTATATAATGTACTTGAAAGTGAAAGAATTACATAAAAGCTTGACATATGACTTAAATTCTGACAATTTATTATCTCACATTATCTTTTTTTTTTTTAATCCAGATTTGCAAGAAAAAAGTCAAAATTGTGAGATAAAAGTTGTCCAAGAAAACATTTTTTTTTCATTCCGTGGTGGAAACAATTTTCCATATGGGCCAGCTATAATGAAGGTAGATTTTAATTTTAAATTTAATGTTGTAATTTTATACAATTTACTTGAAAGTGGCATTTAATTGTTAGTCCTTTGTTAGTTATTTTATATTTATTAATTTTGAGGAACCCAACCCTTTCTTAAATATTATTGTTTAATTTTGCTATAATTGAATATCTGACAATGATTAGAGCTGGTAAAGTCGACAATTAAATAAACAGAACATGTTCAATACAACATATTTTGTTGATCTTCTGCATCCTCTTAAAAGAGAAAATTCAATCACTACAAAAATTGATTACAAAAATAATAACTAATTTTCAATAAGGCTGTTGTGCATCAATAAATATTACAAATCTAACACAACTCAATCTGCTTTAAAGAGAAACATTATCTTTTAATCTTTGTGTGTAGACTTTTCATACAAAAAAAGTGTGACAACTAGCTATATATATCACCTTAACATTAGCTCTTGTACAGGTATTTATTTCTTTTAAAACACAAAAACATTCTGTTCCTAACTGTCATACAATGTGGCAGGGGTAAAAAAAAAAAACTGTCTGTGGCAGTGGAAGCTTTAGACAAACAGACTCCAGGCAGTATAGCTGTTTTTTTCCATACACAGAAGGGCATTAGTTGCTGTGGGTAAAGGAAGCATCATGCGGTATCTCACAGAAGGAGTGAGGGAGGGAGAGTGCAGGTCTGTTTATGTGTTTACTCTCTCAGCTTGCTGTCCTTTACGTCTGAACTCTGTAAATGAGTGCAGCCTCTAGGGCTGCAGAGGTGATGGGCTGCAGTAAAAAGTACCAGGAGTAATCTTCAACTCCCTGATAAGGAACGGCCAGCTCTCATGAATGTCTTTCTCTCTCTCTCTTTCTCTCTCTCTGTCCGTGCCACCTTGGCTGCAACAGCTCATGTCCCTTGGCTCCGTACCAGCAGCTAAAAATAGCTGAGCTGGCATGTGTGTCCATGGAACCACAGTTCAGGACTTCATTTTTTGTTTTATTTATTTCATTTTTTTTTTTTTTATCTGCGTTTCTCCCTCTCCGCTCTTTCCCAATGCGCTCTTTTTTTTCTAACGGACATCTGTTCACAAATTTTTCATGAGGAGAAAAAAGAGCTGATTAACTGAGGATGAAACATCCTCAAGGGGAAAAGGAGGGAAAGGGAAGCATGAAAACACCCGCAGAAACAGAGAAATGAAGAGTGTCACTGTGAGGCCCTGGCGTCAACTCTCAGAAGTCATTGTAAATGATTCAGTGGGTCATTTTTTGACATTAAAAGACATTTTTGACATTAAATTATTACAACCTTTGAAAAAGAACAATAAGTAGCTGACCTAAATGCACTAGAAGGCTATTATGCACTGTTTACTGGACTGTTTTACTCTGTTTTACAAAAAAGGACAATGTGTCCAAAATCTCCAGTGTTAATCGATGTGTTTGTTTTCAGTAAAAACATCTTATCATCCTAAAGCGAAAACCTATTATGAGATTTTTCATACTGACCACAAAACTGCTGCTAGTTGATTTTGGAGAGGGATTTGGACCAATGACTTTATAGAGTAGGCGGAGCTATCCACTACTTCTTGCGTATTATATGCTGGCAAAAGCAATGTGATAAAAGCAATATTGGTAGCAATAAGTAATAATAGTTGGAATAAATACACTGACCAAAATTATAAACGCAACACTTTTGTTTTTGCCCCCATTTTTCATGAGCTGAGCTTTCAAAGATCTAAGACTTTTTCTATGTACACAAAAGGCCTATTTCTCTCAAATGTTGTTCACAAATCTGTCTAAATCTGTGTTAGTGAGCACTTCTCCTTTGCCGAGATAATCCGTCCACCTCACAGGTGTGGCATATCAAGATGCGGATTAGACAGCATGATGGGGGGTTGTTGATTGTGGTCCACTCCTCTTCAATGGCTGTGCAAAGTTGCTGGATATTGGCAGGAACTGGAACACGCTGTCGTATACGCTGATCTAGAGCATCCCAAACATGCTCAATGGGTGACATGTCCGGTGAGTATGCTGGTCATGCAAGAACTGGGATGTTTTCAGCTTCCAGAAATTGTGTACAGATCCTTGCAACATGGGACTGTGCATTATCATGCTGCAACACAAGGTGATGGTCGTGGATGAATGGCACAACAATGGGCCTCAGGATCTCATCACGGTATCTCTGTGCATTCAAAATGGCATCAATGACATGCACCTGTGTTCATTGTCCATAACATACACCTGCCCATACCATAACCCCACCGCCACCAAGGGCCACTCAATCCACAACGTTGACGTCAGCAAACCGCTCACCCACACGACGCCATACGCGCTGTCTGCCATCTACCCTGTACAGTGAAAACCGGTATTCATCCGTGAAGAGAACACCTCTCCAAAGTGCCAGACGTCATCGAATGTGAGCATTTGCCCACTTAAGTCGGTTACGATGACAAACTGCAGTCAGGTCGAGACCCCGATGAGGATGGCGAGCGTGCAGATGAGCTTCCCTGAGATGGTTTTTGACAGTTTGCGCAGAAATTCTTTGGTTATGCAAACCGACTGTTGCAGCAGCTGTCCTTGGAGGTGAAGATGCTGGATGTGGAAGTCCTGGGCTGGTGTGGTTACATGTGGTCTGTGGTTGTGAGGCCGGTTGGATGTACTGCCAAATTCCCTGAAACGCCTTTGGAGACGGCTTATGGTAGAGAAATGAACATTCAGTTCACGGGCAACAGCTCTGTTGGACATTCCTGCAGTCAGCATGCCAATTGCACACTCCCTCAAAACTTGCAACATCTGTGGCATTGTGCTGTGTGATAAAACTGCACATTTTAGAGTG
>JAHKKF010530271.1:0-17666 GCA_019740295.1 Labeo calbasu
CCTTACGGCCATTACATTTGCTTCACTTATTAATAAATAATTAAGATGAATGTCTCCAATCAAGCACAAAGATGACCCTTATTTGAAATTGAACTTGAAATTGGATTAGTTGTCTTTCAATGTCATTTCTAGCAGTGCGTTGAGTATGAATTAATCTCCAAAAGGCTGCTTAAGGTAGCATGTCTGCCCCAGAGGCCTGGTCCCATTGTACAAGCAGGTAAATGATTATGGATTTTAGTGTCCGGACTTAGATTTAGACAATTATATCTAATGCGGTGAGCTGAATAGATATGAGGCTCAGTGTCTGCTGAAGATGTATGAAAGCCCCGTGACTGTTTCATGCAAGGAGAATGAGTTGAATGCTCATTTGACTTATCCTTTATCACATCGTTTTCAATTTAGTCCTTAAGCTCGCACAAAATGTTTTGAACTGTTATGAACCTCTTTCCACATCATTTGGCTGCTCCCGGTTTAGGATCTCATTGTAGCATCGCAGTTAGATATCTAATGTGACGGTTACATGATTAATGCATTCTTTGAATTGCATCTGCAAACACATCTAATGGGATTTTATTTTTTTCTCTCCAATAGGTAAATGGGACAGAAATTGAATATGAATTTGAAGAGATTACATTAGAGCGGGTAAGTGTCTGTTTCTCTCTCTCACACAGTACACAGCCATAAATACGTAGACTCGGAGTTGAGTTGAGCTTGTCATGTTTTATGCCCGTGTGAGTTCTTCCGCATGATAATACAATCATTCACAGCTTGGATTGTGAGTATGATCTTGAAACATAACCGTAAAACATGACCAGTCACAGAACAAGCTTAGCCTGTGATTAGAAATGACTTTAAATGTGAGATCATTTGATTTAATGATGATTGCTTTTTTGTTTTTGTCTAGTCATTGTAAAAAGCTCTCGATTACATTTCCGTATATGGGCCAGTCTACAGAATTGGTGCATACTGCTGGCCCGCAACCAAAAAAAAGCACATTTAAAAAGCATTTAGGATCCTTCTATTATCTATTGAAACCCGTAACAATATTTAAAATATCAATAAGCTTAATAAATATAAAATCATCATTTATTTGGTACTTTCAATTGGGAGGTGACAGTCCTGAACCCTAACTCCTAAATTTCAACTTATAAAAATGATATTGAAATGATGTTTGAATTTTATTCTTTTTATTTTTAAAATAGCTTTTGATTTTGTAAAATTGTATATTTCTTTTTAAATTATGAAACTTTATGTAAAAAATGTGTCCTTCATTTTCATGTCACTACTGAAACAGTATACGTTTTAGTCCATTGGCTGAAACTGAACTACACCCCTACATTTATGATCAGGAAATTTTCATGTGTTTTTCTCTCTCATAGCTACGTGCTGAAAGTGTAGCTATATTGAAAATGTTCAAAAGTCTGAAAAATCTGTGTAACTTTAAGGAACGTCATTTTTTTCCCCGCAATTAAGCACACCTTTTTGGGTGTTATTCCAGAAAATGTAGTTTTTATATGTGTACAACTGTTCAGAACTCTGCTAGGTAACCTTGCGCTGATTAGCATCTTTGAGCTAGGTTTAAAAGTATCTAAAAGTGTCACTGCCGAAACATTTGGTGAAGTTGTGGTAGTGACGTTTTTTTTTTTGGGTTGTTTTCCCATAAAATTTAGTTTTTATATGTGCACAAGTGTTCAGAACTGTGCTAGGTAACCATTTGCTGATTAGCATTTTTGAGCTAGGTTTAAAGGTATGTAAAATTGTCACTACCAAAATATTTGGTGATGTTTTGGAATTGACATAATTGTTTTTTTGGGTGTTATTCCATAAAATTTAGTTTTCATATGTGCACAACTGTTCAGAACTGTGCTAGGTAACCATTTGCTGATTAGCATTTTTGAGCTAGGTTTGAAGGTATGTAAAATTGTCACTACCAAAATATTTGGTGATGTTTTGGAATTGACATAGTTTTCATATGTGCACAACTGTTCAGAACTGTGCTAGGTAACCATTTGCTGATTAGCATTTTTGAGCTAGGTTTGAAGGTATGTAAAATTGTCACTACCAAAATATTTGGTGATGTTTTGGAATTGACATAGTTTTCATATGTGCACAACTGTTCAGAACTGTGCTAGCTAACCATTCGCTGATTAGTATCTTTGACCTGAGCTCAAAAGTATCTAAAATTGTAAACAGTAAAATTGTAAATTTGTAAATCTAAATTGTAACAGTCACAACCAAAACATTTGGTGAAGTTTTGGTAGTGACATCATTGTTTTTTTTGGGTGTAATTCCTTAAAACTTAGTTTTTATGTGTGTACAACTGTTGACCGTGCTAGCTAACCATGTGCTGATTAGCATCTTTGAGCTGAGCTCAAAAGTATCTAAAATTGTCATTACTAAAACAGTCAAGACTGAAACATTTGGTGAAGTTTTGGTAGTGACATCATTTTTTGGGGGTGTTATTTCATAAAATTTAGTTTGTATGTGTGTACTACTGTTCAGAACTGTGCTAGCTAACCATGTGCTGATTAGCATCTTTGAGCTGTGCTCAAAAGTATCTAAACTCGTCACTACTGTAACAGTCACGTCCAAAACATGGGAACACGTAATCCTTTATTTGGGGGGAATTTTAAGTATTTTAGTATGTTTTTGTAGTGTTTTGGGTTAAAATTCTATAATGTAATGTGGTCACTACTGAAAATGTGCAGTCACAACCAAAACATGGGATGTTTTGTCGAAAATAAAGTATCAACTAACTGAAATTGAATTATCAACTAATATGTTATGATGTTTGGTTCAATGTATATTCAGACTAATGAATCCTTAGCTTCGAAATCAGTATGAATACGAACTTTTTTGCCTTTTACAAAGAAAAATTGGATTAAAAAAACAACAAATCTCATAAATTACACTTGAAATATTATTAAAACTATAATTATTATTTTTTTGCCCTTTAAAAACTTAGCAAAAAATATATTTACAAGGTAGATGAACGGTAAGCAAAATCTTAATAGGTCAATGTAACCCTTCTTATTGAATTATATATTACTGTGTTTCGGTAGTGACAAATATTCCAAAACTTTCTGAAAGTACAAAATGAAAATTAACTGCACATTACTAGAAATGTGTACCTTGGGTATTATGCAGTTTGCATACATAAAAAAAAAATTGTGGAAAATTACATTTTTACCCAAGGTGTTTCCAACTCTTGCTTTGCACCAATTCTGTAGAATGGCCCGTGTACATGTTTATGAATGCTTTGTTATAAAAGTAAGAATACCTTTTATAATGCATTATAGAAATTCTTTGGAAAGTATTACTAAAGCTTCAATTTAGACAGATATCACAGAACTCTCTTAATTGGGCCACTGTATGTGCTTTATTTGCAAGTGAAAGCCCGGGGTGCACAGTAGAGGCAGTGTGAGAGAGAGAAAGCGAGAGAGAGAATTAGACGGCTGCAGATGACATTCTGGCAGCTGCAATCGGATCCACATGACTAGACACAGAGCACGGACAATAGCAAAGGTCAACTAGACCAGAGGGAGCGCAGATTTGTCCGACCCTGGAGCCAGGAGGCTGAGAGTGTATATTCAGGGGTTTCTGCAGACTCAACTGAGATTACAAGCTAGAAAATTGGATACATGCCGAGGCGATAACTCTGCTGCTAGGGGCTGATCTGTTATTGTCACCCATTTCTCTGTCTTTCTTTCACTTTAAAACCATCTCTCCACCCTGACTCTAAAGTTTAGGTTTTGCCTTTGCTTTTCTATAAAGCAGAGACAACCTCTCAGCATAGCCAGGGAACATATCTAATCAGCAAAGATTAATTCTCCTCACGATCCACTTTATTTAAAGTCTAAAAGCCTGTGTATTATACCAAGGCAGCACCCCGTAGAGCCCCGTAATAAACACGTCACTTCAAAATATTAGCCTGTTAGTCTATTTATGTCTCTGAGATGTTAAATGTGGCTCTGGCCCACGGTTGTGACAGGTTTTGATTTGTGAGTTTGCGTTGCTCAGAGGCGCACGCCGTGCCAAACTGTAAACACTGATGAGTCATGGGTAGCGAAGTGCGCCTCTTATAAAAGTAATGTTACGCTTTTCTCTTTTTGTTCATTCTGTTGTGGTTCTGTTATTCAGGCTCTTTTCACTGAGGCAAAGGTGTAATAAAGGGGCAATCCAGCTTTCATATGTTCCTCTGTGTGTGTGTGTCTCCTCAGGGTAACTCAGGGTTGGGGTTTAGTATAGCAGGTGGTACAGATAACCCTCACATCGGCGATGATCCTGGGATCTTCATCACAAAGATCATCCCTGGAGGAGCGGCGGCTGAAGATGGCAGACTCAGGTGGGCCGGTGTTTCGTATCACACTTGTGTGCATGCATTTGTTGTGTTACATACAATTGTTGATGCTTGTATATAAAAATATACACTGCCGTTCAAAAGTTTAGGATCAGTAAGATTTTTAATATTTTTTTAAAGAATTCTCTTATGTCCATCAAGGCTGCATTTACTTGATTTAAAAAGACAGAAAAAACTGTAATATTGTGAAATATTATTACAGTTTACAATAATGGTTTTCCATTTTAATATATTTTAAATTATAATTTATTCCTGTGATGCAAAGCTGAATTCTCATCGGCCATTACTCCAATCTTCAGTGTCACATGATACTTCAGAAACCATTTTAATATGCTGATTTATTACTTTTATTATCAATAAAGAAAACAATATTTTTTGGAACCTGTGATTCTTTTTTCAGGATTCTTTGATGAATAAAAAGTTAAAAAAAAAAAAACAGCATTTATTCAAAATAGAAATCTTTTCTAACAATATAAGTCTTTGTTATTAGTTCTTATCAATTTAATACATCCTTGCTGAATAAATGTATTCATTTCTTTCAAAAAAAAGAAGAAAGGATAAAAATGTACTGACCATAAAATTTTAAATGGTAGTTTGTATTGTAACAAAATATATCTATTTTAAATAAATTTTGTTCTTTTTAACTTTTTATTTATTAAAGAATCCTGAAAAAACAGGATTCCTAAAAAGGACAGGACAGGTTCCCAAAAATATTAAGCAGTGTAAATCATGTTAAAGACTGGAGTAATGATGCTGAAAATTCAGCTTTGCATTACAGGAATAAATTACATTTCAAAATATATTCGCATAGAAAACAGTTATTTTCCATTGAAATAATATTTCACAATATTACTGTTTTTTCTGGATTTTTCATTAAATAAATGCAGTCTTGATGAGCATATAATTAGTTTATTTGTTTGTATTTTATTTAATTTTTTTGAGTGTGTATTTAGAGAATATTTAAGTCAATTTAGCATATATATATATAAATATACACGCTCAAATTCTAAAGCTAAAAATGTAATGCACACTTTAAAATAAAGGTTCTTTACTGGCATCTATAAAACCTTATACAAAAACTTATACAAAATAAGTTCTTAGTGGAAAAAAGGTTCTTTCACAGAAAAACATATTTCTTTTAAGAACTGTTCATTTTAAGATTTCTTGAGGAACCCAAAAAGGTTCTACTATGGCATTGCTACAGAAAAAAAGTGTATGTAATGCAAATAGTGATCTTATCCTTTTTTGACCTATTTTATGTCCATTATGGAAGCAATGAGTTGATTTTTAAATGGATAGTTCACCCAAAAAATGAAAATTCTGTCATTAATTACTCACCCTCATGTCAATCCAAACCCGTAAGACCTTTGCTCATCTTCGAAACACAAATTAAGATATTTCTGATGAAATCCAAGAGCTTGCAGAATCAAAAAAACTCTTAGATTTCCTCAAAAATATCTTAATTTGTGTTCCAAAGGTGAATGAAGGTCTTACGGGTTTGGAACAACATAAAGGTGAGTAATTCGTTTTATAATTTTCATTTTGGGGTAAACTGTCGCTTTAAATATTTTGATGAATTGAAGGATTGTCAGAGGAAGTAATACTGTTACTTACTAAGATGGAGATAAATTCAGTAGATCACTAGGTAATTTTCTTTTTCGAAACATAATGATCTCGCTTATTGCTCTGGCTTCAGGAGCAATCTCTTTCTCTCCTCCTCCCTCGCTCTTTTTCCTTCCCTCCCGTTTGCTTCTCGCTGCTGTAAATGATTGAAACTAGGCTGTTTATCACAGTCCTAATGTCTCTCTGGAGAGCTGAAGTACCTGAAGTTTTCTGCTGACTGCCACACACTCTGACCGCGAGGTACTTTGAAAAATTTACCATCTGCGAGGTCTGAGGTGACGTGTGTGGGTATAACGAATAGACCTGACCAAATCGCTTTCAGAGCGTGTCAATCTTCCACAGGGTAAAAACAAACAAGTATGCATTATACATTTTATGTAAATATGCAAGATTTAAAGATTCTGGTCTTGATTTTGTGAACATTTAGTTGTAAAGAAATGTTTGTGACAACTTACAGAAGGAATAGTAAATGAAAGGGATAGTTCCCCTTAAAAATGAAGATTTTATCATTTGAACATGATTGTCTTTCATTTGTGGAACTTACAAGAAGATATTTTTATATTTTGACAGTTTGATGAATATAATTATTTTCCATTCCACGAATACTAAATTACAAGATGCAGTCCATAAACATGTACTATACACTCTTGCTGTATGCAAACAATTATCTCATTTGTTTCTATTTTCATGTCTCCCAAAGAATTGGGTAGAAAGTTGATTATTCAATAATATGGCAGAACTCAATTCAAGTCTCCTGATCTATGAAAGAGCATTCTTTGACCAATAAGATCTTCCTCTGGCTATTTCTGAAGAGGCCGGATGTGTTTGAAATTCATGTCAGGGCTGATCAGGAGTTGATTGAGAGGGTTGTTTTATTAGAAGCAAGCGTAATTAGATTGTGCTGGAGAGATAGCAGATCTTCCTGTGCTTTGTATGCATGTGTGTACGGCGCTGCGAACAGCAGCTGCATGTGTCAGCCCCGTCTGAGCCTTTCGCCCTGCTCTGCTCCATGATTTGGCTGTTTTCTTTTATCCTCTCTTTCTCAATCAGGTCTGTCAGGGCTTGGAGCATCACCAATCCTCCTCTTGCTTGTTCTCTCTGTGCTTTAACGTTCAGTATTCTGCCTTATCCCCCGTTAGCGTCTTTCTCTCTCTTTCTCTTTCCGTTCCCCATCCTGTCCACCCCATATTCTGCATTTGCTCGTTTAAAAGAATACGACACTTTGAACGTTCGCCAAGAAGCCGTGATAGATTTATCGTGAGTTGGAGGTGAACAGCATTTAGAGAAGCAATTACATTGTGTATGGAGTTTTTTTTCTGCTCTACCCTTGTTTGACTTTGGGAGTGTTGGAAGCAGAACAGTCTCTGGATAAATCATGCAGGCTTTAAAGACTGGAGGAGCAAAGGAACAGGAAGTTACATCAGAGATTATATATTGGACATAATGCTGGACTGGGATCAGTGACATGAACACTTCTGGGCATGGTTAGGAGATGTACAGTACCAGTCAAAAGTTTTTTAGAAGAAGTTTAAAGAAGTTTCTTCTGCTCATCAAGTACAGCAAAAACAGTAAAACTGTGAATTATTTTTACTATTTAAAATAACTGATTTTTATTTGAATATATTTTTAAAATGTAATTTATTCTTGTGATTTTAGCATCATTACTCCAGTCACATGATCCTTCAGAAATCATTCTAATATTCTGATGTAGTTGTTATTACGTTGAAAACAGCCGAGTAGAATTTTTTCAGGTTTCTTTGATGAAATAATAAAATATACTGACTACAAGCTTTTGATTGGTATTGTGTATAATGTTACAAAAGCTTTTAATTCCGGATAAATATTGATCTTTGGATCTTTCTATTCATCAAATAATCCCAAAAATGTACTCGGCTGTTTTAAATAATAATAATAATAATAATAATACATTTTTTATGAACAGCAAATCAGCATATTAGAATGATTTCTGAAGGATCATGTGACACTGAAGACTGGAGTAATGATGCTGAAAATTCGCCTTTGATCACAGAAATAAATCTTACTGTTCTAAACTTTTGACTGGTAGTGTATGATTAAAATGACTGAAACATATAAATGTGTTATACCCAATAAACATAATAAAATAAATACTTAATCATAATCGAGTAAATATGATTAATATTAAAAATAAATAAAGCATATTAAATAATATTTGTTATTTTAGTATTACTTATTTACAATTTTTTTTATTTATATAATTTATGCTTTATTAATATTTAGAATGAGCTTTTATATATTAAATCATTTTAAGTAGAATTAGTTTATTTGTTATGCACTTTTGTCATTTTATGAGTGCATGTTTTTGTAATTTTAATACTTATACTTGAAGGAAACATTTCTGAGTTTTGTTTATTTATTTACTTACTTATTTATGTACTTATCAATGTAGTTTTCATTTTTAGCTTTATTTAAATTTCCTAAAGCAATTCTTATAGTTTTAGTTAACAATAACAATACAGTAACAATTATATGAATATATACGTTTTAATACTAATTTTAATACTTTTTATATATATGATTCAATGATTAAAACATGTTATACACAATAAAATATTTAAACAAAGTAACTGTTATTACAAAATAAATCATTGTTTTATTTTCATATAATTTATATACCATTATATACACTAGGATTAGTAAACCACTATTTTAAATTGCAATAATATTTCATAATATTACAATTTTTTTTTCTGTATTTTTAATCAAATAAACGCAGAAAAGCAGAAAAGACTTCTTTATATATAAAGACGTCTCTCACTGTCTCTATACATGTCAGTTTTGAAATCTATGATACCTGTTTTTATTTAGATCGCAACTATAGGTTGCCATAGGCATCATGTTACACTGCCTAAACTGAGTTGTTGAACACTTTTCAGCTATGTATACATATGTATTGAATCAACTGTGTATATGTTGCATATATACGTGTGTGTGTGTTAATGTTTTGGTTGAGTGTGTGTGCTTGTTTGCTGGGTCTCAGCTGCTCTATGTGAGCATGCCCCAGGAGGCAGCTGTCCTTGGACCACAGGCTGCCGTGATCTGGAACTCTCTGCAGGAGGCTGAACCACGCACTGAGGACTCCAGAAAACTAACTCCTCGCTCTTATTTCTCTCCGCAGAGTAAATGACTGTATTTTGCGTGTGAACGACGCAGATGTCTCGGAGGTGTCTCACAGTAAGGCGGTGGAGGCTCTGAAAGCGGCCGGATCGATTGTGAGGCTCTATGTGCGCAGGAGGAGACCAATGCTGGAAACCGTCACCGAAATCAAACTCATAAAAGGACCAAAAGGTTTCGAATTTACAATTACCGTAAAACCCATCTGTTACCTGAGCTGCTTGTCACAGTTTGCATTAGGGAAGTGTCACGATGGTTGGCTGCTTTACAAAAAGTCGTTTTTACTTTAGTTTTGTTTGTTCATAGTTTGGCACATTCCTAGTTTGCATCCGGTATTTTTGCTGTTATAAAATAAAATAGGCTATTACTCATGTACACATTCATATCTAGGGTGCAAAGATAAATGGAAAACAAATCAAGATTTGAAACTCCACTGAGCCCGACTGGTTGTTGTTTGGGCGGAGCAATAAACACAACTATATCCTGAGAAAGACACAGCTTTGATGCATTATTCAGAGCACATAGAGGAAAATGCATCACACATATACACATACATAGAAGCATTTGAGCACATTTGGAGGAAGAGCTTCGGGCACCGTAGACTCCTCAAATCCAAAACACCATTAACACACTCTACAGTACAACACTTGTTTTCTCCTCTAGGAAACAGAGGAACTTGATTATGCTTGAGGAAAGTGTATACTTGCTGCTCAGAGAGATTTTTGAGTACTGTTTATTACTAGTAGTCAGTTCTGGAAAAATTCAGCATTGCTTCTTTGTGAGGGAATGATAAATTAGCGGTAGTCTGTTGTCACTGCATCCCTGGGGACACAGCTAACACTTTTGATTTGTCCTTTATTAAAATCCCATAGGGCTCGGGTTCAGTATTGCAGGTGGTGTGGGAAACCAGCACATCCCAGGTGATAACAGCATTTATGTCACTAAAATCATTGATGGGGGAGCTGCACAAAAGGACGGACGGTTACAAGTTGGAGACAGACTGCTTATGGTATGGCTCATTGACCTCCTTTATTATTTTATTTTATTTTATTTATGTTTTTATGTCTTTTGTTTAGTTTTAGTTTTTGTATTTTTCATTTCATTTTAGGGCTGAGTTAATGCATTCATTTAAAGGAGAAGTCCACTTTTAAAACAAAGATTCACATATAATGTATATGTATATAATGTGTACATATAATCTTGTCATCCAAGATGTTCATGTCTTTCTTTCTTCAGTCCATTATATCTCCATATGGTGCCCCGATTTTGAACTTCCAAAATACAGTTTAAATGCGGCTTCAAACGATCCCAAATGCGGTTGTAAACGACCCCAGCCGAGGAAGAAGGGTCTTATCTAGCAAAACGATCGGTTATTTTCATTAAAGAAATACAATTTAAATACTTTTTAATCTCAACCGCTCGTCTTTGCCTTGCTCTCCCAGTCTTTGCAAAGTAAACATGGAAAGAAGATCAAACACCCTTAACAAAACAGGAAAAACAGCGATATAGGACAGTTTTGAAGTTGAGGGAGAACATGAGATGGGAGTTTTTCGACATACCCTAACTGTCATGAACCGGAAAAAAAGTCCAGGCAGAGAAAGACAAGATGAGTGTTTGACATTAAAAAGTATAGAAATTGTATTATTTTTATGAAAATAACCAATCGTTTCGCTAGATAAGACCATTCTTTCTCGGATGGGATCATTTACAACCGCATTTGGGATCATTTGAAGCCGCATTAAACTGCATTTTAGAAGTTCAAAATCGGGGCACCATATAATCTATTATTTTGGAGAAAAATGCTGAAATGTTTTCCTCAAAAAACATAATTTAATTACAACTGAAGAAAGAAAGACTTGAACGTCTTGGATGACAAGGGGGTGAGTACATTGTATGTGAATCTTTGTTTTGGAAGTCGACTTCTCCTTTAAGTTAACTAGAATTTAATCACACTAAATTTCTCAGCTAAAATATGATGTATCAGAACTAAAATGAATTTGTGGCTTTCTTATTTTGTTTTATTTTATTTTACAACTGTGAGTAATTTGTGGCTATTAAATTTTATTTTAGTTAGTTTTAGAGTGATGAAAATGTATTTGAATTTAGTCTCAGGTTTTCCCAGTTAGTATTTAGTGTTTTGTTGTTTTTAGGGTTAGGTTTTTTTTTAATGAAGTTTTATGTTTATTCTTCTGTGTGGAATATTTTCAATGTTTGATGTTAAAATACTTCCTGCTATCCCTGTATTCATTCTTAAGTTTTTTTTCGCCACTGATGTGCCAAAATGCATCTCCAAATTAGCTCAACCAGTGGCTTGAGTTTGGGGCAAATTTTGATTGTTTCATACCATTTTGATGCTTCATATACAACAAAAATAAAAAGTCACTCTCCAAACGCATGGAAGCAGCCCTCGGAGATCTTTAGGAAATAAGCTGCATCTATAGTTGGCTGATTACATTCCTGAAGTTTCGCTCAAGTGTCAGTGTCAAACTCCATTGCTTTTAATCCAATGGAGTTGTTAAACGCTTTAAGACTGAGTTTGATTTAATTAGCAAGATCAGTGCTGTGTGTAATCCACTGGGCAGGACACATTTGGCAGCTCTGATTTGCCATTGACCACTAGAGCGTAACTGTTTACGCAACCCTGGATTGCCCGCTTAACCCATCTCGCTTGTTTTCTCTTTCGCCCAGGTGAATAACTACACTCTCGAAGAGGTGACCCATGAAGAAGCAGTGGCCATATTGAAGAACACGTCAGATGTGGTATACCTAAAGGTTGGAAAACCCACTAGTGTCTATCTCTCAGACCCCTATGGGCCGCCTGATATCACACACTGTGAGTGATTCTTATTACATTCACTCTTCATTATGTAATATGGTTTCTTAAACTTCAGAAATTTGATACTAAAATGGCAATGTGATTAACTGTGTGTAACATAAACACTCTCTCTTTGTCTCTATACAGCATTCTCACCCGCTATGGAAAATCATATCCCTTCCCCCGGTAATAACGGCACTCTGGAATATAAATCCAGTCTTCCGCCCATCTCCCCCGGCCGATATTCCCCCCTGCCCAAGCACTTGCTGGGGGAAGAGGACATTAACAGGTTGGATGGTTTTTCCTTCCTACGGTAATTCCCTCCCTTTCTACCAGACGCCACTGCCCACAGGTAGACTGTGTAGCCCCCTTCCCCCATGTGTCCCGTGGAAATCCGAAAGACAATCAAGCAGTGGCATCACACCTAGTGATGGGATTGTTTTGGGATTTACTGTCCCATCCTTTACTCCCTCCTGTCCTGTTAGTTCTGTACTGTTTTTATGTTCCTGGATTTTTACTGGTCCGTGTTTGTTGTGAATGTACAGAACAGCATCGGCTCTACCTACATTTTTTGCAAACGTGCCTTTATATACAATTCACTGCAGTTTCCAAATGAGTGGATGTAAAACACCAGCAAGTTTTTTTTTTTTTAAATTGGTGTTTATTGGTAAACTTGCTCATTAGCTCACCTGGTGCATTTGTGGAGCACACAGGTCTGATTTCCGTAATACTCAACACTCACTAAATAAGCTCAAAGATGCAAGAAGCTAAAATGGCTCAAAGTAATACCTATTTGTTTTCACTTTGCTTAGTTAACTCAAAGCTAAGTCTAGGTAGTACATTATTTTTAAATGCAAGTAGTGTTGTCAATCAATTAACTTTTTTTTCTGAAATTACTCACGATTAATCCCACCTAACATTAAGGTTTTTAAGCATACTTTTATATTGCATTAATTTCACATTCAATCTTCAAATTAATGTAGAAACACAAAGACAGTATATTTTTAATACTTAAATATTAAATATTTTTTATGACTGAATGTGAGTATCACTGACACCAATATTATTGATGTCTCTAGAAAATTGTTCTTTTTTCCCTAATATTTAACCATTGACTATAACCATACAACATTACAGTATAATTGAGAGCTATCAATTTTAACATTTATTAAACTTTTAAAAGTAACATCATCTAATTTAAGTGAGCTTAGAACGATCTTCACATAAACCCATTATTTACCTGTACCCTTCAGCATGTGGGAAATATACAGAAATTGAATAAAGTTATAAAACACTAAATACTAAATTAAATATAGATTAATCCTTAAAGCTACAAAAGTTATTGATTTCCTTTTTTTTCTTTTGTTCGTTTGATTAATAGACATCACAGCAGTTGGGGTATTAAGTTATTTGGCTGCTATTACTCTAAGAGCTGCCGCTGCTAAACGTGACGCGGATCTGACGCGCATACTCGTAGTTTAATTTATGCTTTAATATGAAATCATACAGGCTACAGCACACGCTGTCACATTTGTGTGTGCAATTAAAGCGTGCGTGCCGGCAGAACAGTGTAACGGCTGACAGGACGGGTAAATTCGTTTTTACTGACAACATCTCATTTGACTGCAGTTTACTGTTGTTTTACTTGTCACCCATGCCAGATTTTTGCTTTGTTGTAGAGTTGTAGAGACCAGACCATTAATTTTCCTTAACAAAATAAATATCTAAATAGAAAAATTAATTTCTGCATGTTCTAATGAGTTATATTGTTTCAAATCAAGAAACATGTTTGGGTTGTCTGATAATGGTAATAATAATAATAATAATAATTTTTTTTTGTCTCTAATAAATGCACATTTGATAGTAGCTTGAGGATGCAGAGGTAAATTTTTGTTCATTATCAGTCAGTAACATCTGTAAAAATTGTAGCAAATTTTATATGGTTAAATTTATTCTGACCCAGTTTTTTTATTTTTTTATTATTTTTTTTTTATTTTAGTTAAGCATTGGTCTCCCATAGTAGCAAACATACATTTTAAATCATGATAAACACAGTTAAAACCACACATAATGGTACCTAAATACCATGGTATAAATATAACTACATGGTTTTATAGGTAGCCTATTTGTATGAAAACCGTAGTCTAAAACCTTTCAGTATAAATGCACACATGCTATAGCTTAATCACAGATACATACATACTATAATTACATACCATTACTCCTGTAATAAAATTCAATGTGACTATTCCACACTGCTGCCACAATACCATGGTGCAGTGAGTGTTACTACTGTAAATCCATGGTACATGATGGCGATGTGTAGATTGAAAAGCCTTCTGACTGTCTTGTTGCACACAGCTTTAAACTAGTTTGAATCACAAAGTCATTTGTGTTCATCGCTGAATTCAAGTGTTTCACACCGGATCTCACAGCGCTGTTTAGTGCTCACGTGACGGATCCGTTCACATATCGCGTCTTTTGCGTGCTCAAGTTCGTTATTTCAAATGTAGGTGCACAGCGGCTGCGCTCATAACGGAAGCGACGTGATTTTTCCAGGCGTGTGCGCGCCGCATCAAGATGCATCTTCTCCAGTGAGCTCATGCAGCGTGGCAGTTTGAAGGTTGTGGCTAGAAGGGATACAGCTCTGACCGAAAACTAACAGTGAAAGGAATTGTTCTACCTATTAGATTTTTTTTTTAACGTCTACACCTACCCCAACTCTAAAGTTAGTCCTTACTATAATACAAAAACAGTATTATTGTTGTACAGTGTGACAAAAATAACGTTAGATTGATGTGCGCATGCCCAGTTCACCTGAACATGCTTTTAGCACCATTCATTGGACATTTAATTTTGAAAATGGTTGAAATGTGCAAGAAGCAATGCATTATCATTTGCACTGACCTGTTTTTCAGTGAGTCTGGGTTGGTACACAATATCATGGAGATTTAGACGTGGTCTTTTTTTAGTAAGGAGCCATGTAGAACACCCCAGCAACCACATAGCATAAGTTTTTTTTTATTGCAAAAAAAGGACTGATTCAAACTCTTGAATCTGTAATGATATCAGTGTGGGTCGACAGCATGAGCTTGTTTTTGCATGCTGGCTTGCTTTTAAGGGTGTTTTGGGAGACATATGTTCAGGACTGCAGGGCTGGGGATCTGTTTGGTTCACTGCGATGCAACCTGAACCTCTGAGTGATGTGAATACTGAGCATAATCCCTGGAGTTTTCTGGGAAAGAAAACTCAAGCACAGAACTGAATCCGAGAACTTGAGAACTGTGAATTTAGAATAGCAAAGAACATCACAACAGACTTCGGTTTTGATTAACTCGTCTCGCGCTCTTTCTGCCGGCTGGCTTCTTGATGTGTTAATGTACCCTCTGGTTGTTTAGGGCCTCTGAGGCTTTTGATAGCAATGTTATGATTGTCTAGAAATGGTTGTTTAACAGTATTTTGGGCTGTTGCCTCTCGGACACACGCTGAATCTGAATCCCAGAATTCCACTAGCATTATTGGCTTATGGCCACGCTCACAATAATAAGCTTCATCAATCCACGGGGGAAAGATGGGTTTTGTTTTCCTGCAAATCTAGAGTATTTTTAGATGAAGCATAACTAATTACTAAATAAATACCAAAGTTCAAAACTGCCACTGTAATTTCTCTACCATGTTTGTCATTTTTTACAGACAGCCTTGTTAACGTCTGCCACAGTTAATGTCACCCTGCTGTGAAAAATTCTAGTTTCACCACGAATGCTAAACGTGCATGCAAACATGCATTCTAAAACAAAGAACGTGACCCTTCCCAGAGGTGAGAGAAACGGATTAAACCCCCTCTTCTCTGTCGGGTCGTCTGTGTTTTCGAGGATGCGTAAGCCCCTCTGAAACTTCGACCCCCTTCATCCTGTGTTTTCCACAGAAAAGCAAAAGTTTGGCTGAAGATTATAATATGGATAGGCATAATGGTGTACCAGCTAATATCTTTTTTAAGTTCAGAGACTTGGGAACTTATTTTAAGTGAAATATGGAATGGAGCATTTCGAGTAGATTTGCATAATAAATGTAAACTTATGTTATGGCTCACAAGTTGAATAATTAATTAGGTGTGACATTTAGCAGATGTTCCAAGGGGGAGGATGGACATGTTTTTGTTCGTGCGTATGTTCGTGCATGTGTCATTTTGGTTTAGGGGAACAGTGTGAAGATGCAGGCTGTGTAGGAGTTGGTTATGTTATGTGTAATCGTCATGCATGCAAATATACACCTTAATATTACACAAAAAAATAGTTGGAAATACTTTGCATACTTCTGTGAGGTTATAGGATAGCACACCCACCCACCCACACACACACCCTGGTCGTTCAATCATCATGAATAATACAGCTGCAGAAGTAGAACGTTCCATACTCACCTCATGTACATACACACTCAGCAGTGCTTCCTTGGGTCAGGATTTAATTATTACTAAGCACACCTCTAATGAACTGGACATTCATGATTATTAGATGTGTAGGCAGAGAGTTCTTATGCAATATGTCATTCAGCAAACTGTGCTTTTGCGGAGGAGCTGTCACTGACCTTAAGGACTTTTATTTCTGACTTTAATTTTGAGAAACTGTTATGTACATATGGTCATGAACACGTTCTTACATCGGCATCCTTTGTAAAGGCTATCAGTCATCATGTTAGCTTTACCCTTTACCTAAAACCAATGTTTCTCAGCATTTTTGATTTGTAGGTTCCCCATGTAGGCTGTGATTTTTACAGTTACAAGTTACAAGATTTCATTTTCTGCAGTTATGATGGCAAACTGCTTGTTTTTAAACTTAAATATTAGCATTAAATGTGTCAATAGAACAATACATTACCATCAAAAGTTTGGGTTCTGTAAGAGTTTTTTAAATCTTTTGAAAGAAGTCACTTATGCGCAACATGGCTGCATTTATTTGTTAAAAATACAATAAAAACAGTAAAATTGTGAAATATAAGAATAAAATATAAGAGTTCAAAATGTGAAATTTTTCTTTTTCATTTTAATTTATTCCTATTATGGCAGAGATGTATTTTCAGCAGCCATTCCTCCAGTCTTCAGTGTCACATGATATTTCAGAAATCATTCTAATATGCTGATTTGGTCCTTAGGAAATGTTTCTAATTATCACTATGGAATTCCAGAATTTTGTTATGCTGCTGTTTTCTGTTTTTGTGGAAACCATAACACAGTTTTAATGATTCTTAATGAATAGAATAATTAAAATGATTCTTTTTTTGTTTATAAAAATGATTAATCTTATGTTATGTATTTTTTAAAAATCATACCAACCCCAAACTTTTGATCGGTATTGTTTTTTAATGTTTATGACTGTTATAGCTCTACCTGTGGTCCGATTTCCTTAAAACTTTGCATGCTTGTTTAGAATCACCTGTCGCATGTGCTCAGGTTTCGTGTAGTTTTGACCTTGACCTTTGATTATTGACCTTGAGAGTTAAGAGAGTTGTACTGTAGTGTTTTGTTTTCCAGACTGAGCTGAAAACCTAGGGCTAGTTCACAAAAGTAGGGTTTTTTTAACATCTTCTCAATCATTTAACAAACAATTTGATTGACAGCAGTGGTTCCAGAGGCGAAGTTGTCCAGAATGAGGAGTTTGATCATATGACACGAATATTGCATTTTATGTGTGAAAAACAGTGCAATGTAGAATCATTTAT
>JAHKKF010530274.1:359-10607 GCA_019740295.1 Labeo calbasu
GATTACATTTGTTTGTGAAGGGAATGCGCCTCCCGATCTACATATATCCGTCTATGTTCGCACGAATCATTCATGATCCAGCTTCACTTACAGCAGAAGTGTGTATAAGCGTTTTTTATGAATCTTTGCGATCTCCTTTCCTTATAATGTAGTAGTTAGGAAGTTTAGCGGCTAAATGCGGCTAAAGTAAACAAGCTTGTCATTCCACAGAGAGAAGAGAGGGGCGGGACGAGCAGAGCTCATTTGCATTTAAAGGAACAACCCCTTAGAATGAGATGATTTTTGCAGATCTCATTTTGACAAGGTAAAGAGGGTGTTGTTTTACAAAACCATTGAAAATTTTTATCAAAGTACATTAGAGACTTTTCATTAAGACCCTAAAGAATCATATCAACTTGTGGAAAATGGGCATCCGATGACCCCTTTAAGAGTGTCGAACTTTCTTTTCCTGCATTCTGCTGTACAGACGTGAATTTACTTTTCCTTCAGCCTGAGGCTTATTCATTTCACTTTTTAGTGTGAAAGGGCTATTACATTTGCCAAAAATAGTTTTTTTTTTTTTTTAATATTAATAACAAACAAGCCTGTGACATCAGTGGTTCAACCGTATTGCTATGAAGCTATGAGAAAAAGCATTCTTGTAGATTCTTAAAATTAAGGATGAACCACTGACATTTAACAATGTTTTTACTATCTTTCTGGATCTTGAACGTGTCAGTTGTGTTGCTGTCTATGCAGGGTCAGAAATCACTCAGATTTCATCAAAAATATCTTTGTGTTCTGAAGATGAACGAAGGTCTTACACGTTTGGAACAACATGAGGGTGCATAATTAATTCCCTTTAATTCGCAGCACTTTCCAGTGCTCATTTATTGGAATCCTAAAATAATACTTCAGTATATCCTCGAAACCACAACCTTAATCAAATACTTGAATAAATATTTACCTTCTGAATATTTGTATTCTATGGTAAATACAACCTCTAGGGTTGATGTACAGTGCAGCTAGATGTAAATCTATCTTCATATTTGTGCCGAACAAGCTCTCTAGGATGTAGGTGTGTCTTATGTTGTGGTGACAGGGCCTCTTGCCAGTTTGCCTTTGACTTTTTACAACAAGTTAGCCAGTCTTGCGAACAAAGGTAACCTTTACTACTGTATCTTTTTATCGACTGTACTTAAGAATATCATCTCTGCTCTTCCAGGTTAACAGCCCCTATTATACAGCTCAGTCCTCAGGCCTGTGATGGTGTCAAATAAACCCAGAACCCAGAGGACAGGACCTGCCACTTTCACACTTTTCAACCCAATGACCCCGACTCTGATGTGAACGAGATGAACTCAGTTAAAAGCGCATCTTTGTCGTTCCTGACCAGCAAGTTTTCTCTGTGACAGTGAGAGACTGTCGATCAATAATGCTGTATAAACACATCCTGCTGAAACCTGCTGAACGTGCCACAGACCTGTACCAAACGCAGATGTCACCGAAGGAACCGCCTGCCTGACCAAAGCTGTTTTTGGATGAGGTATGCGTGTGAGTGGCGTGGAAGAAGAGACTGAGTTTGAGAAACATGCATAACAAACATAATAAACCAATATTTTGTACCAATGTGAAACACATGTGCCAGTGTCTGCGTGAATAATGGCTGGAAATAGCCGAAACAATTCTGGTTTTAGTTTCTTACGTCATTGTCCATCCAATCATCTAAAAAGCCTCATATTTTGGTATATATTTTGTTTTGTGGTTTCATTTAAGCCTGCAAAGTCACTAGAAGGAGCAGCGTTTTGATTTTGTCTTGCTTCTCTTTTTTCCAGTTGTAAGCACTGCTTTATCTGAGGTGTTAAACAACCATCACTACAGTTTCTTGAGGTTTGACAGGAAGCAACTTTTCCTTGTGTGTGAGCGATGTGATGTTGGAAAGATTGCTTGGTTAAGCTCTAAAATCAGGTTGGCCTGTTGAGATTTCTATTAGCCTATTAGTAATAGTACTTTCTTCTATTCATTTCAATATGGTACATCCGTGTTCTGATCGCTTCACCTGAGGTACACTAAAATGTTACAGTGCGCCAGTTTGTATTTCTTTTGAAGCGGGTTTACAAACACGGCAAAAGAAATGTTGCGGACAGAGAGCTGATCTCAAAGTGAAGCACTGTAAATAGATAAATGTAGTTACTGCAGATGCGGTCTGGTATTATTCAGTTTTTTTTTTTGTTTGTTTTTTTTTTTTTTTTTAGTCAGCCCTTACTGTAGCTGTGCAGTGATTCATGTTAAATTTCCTACCATTTAAAATGAAGTATGACGTATGAACTATGATGATGAAGAAGGTAGTGTTTGAATAAACAGAATATAAACATTTGATGTTATCATTAATCTTCGTTTTGGTGTCTTTATTGAATTATTTTGTTTAATTGTATGATCAGTGTATTTTCAGTTTGTCGGCCCTTTGAAATGGGTTTCAAATAAAAGCAACCTTTTGTTTCCAATGATGTCTCAAGTGTTTTTTCTTTAAAGGAGACATGAAAATCTGACTTTTTCCATGTTTAAGTGCTATAATCAGGTCCTCAGTGCATCTACCAACCCAGAAAACGTGAAAAAGAACAACCCAGTAACTTTGTTTCGTAAGTCTTTCATACTTTGCTCATATTTCGCTCCCCCGTGACGTAGTAAGGGAATCTTATTATAATATTACCGCCCCTTAATCCGCATGTTTCCACCCACGGTGCCACTATTGTTTCCAGTTTTAACGCCATGGCAAAAGTTCAAGCAAAGCTTGCAAACTGTCAAACGAGCACAGAACACTATTTACGGTCCCAGCATGAGAGGAGACAGGAGAGCAGTGGATTTCTTGATTTATTTATTGTATATTATGCTGCTGCCACACAGATCTAATATAAAAGTGATTTCTTTCCCAGCTGTTTACCTTCACAGACATAACCGACTGTTTTGTAACTTGTGTGTTTTTAACATAAACTTGTGTGTATTTGACAGTTTAAGCGTAATAAGGCATGAAAGAGAACTTAGTTTAGTACTCGCATGTCGTGTGACAGCCGCTTTCTGTGCGGGTGCTTCGGATATGCGTGTAGAAAACCCTATATCAGAAGTTTAAACTAATATGGTTTAAAATGCATGATTTCAGCAGATAGACATGATAATCAAAACCAAACATGTTTTTTGGGAGAGTATTTGAGTTACAAGGCAGCAGCTCATTTGCATTTAAAGAAACATGCACGAAAATGACTTTCTGCTTCCACTCAAAATTGCCATTTTCAAAATTATATGATGAATGATCTGTGGGGTATTTTAAGCTGAAACTTCACAGACACATTCTGGGGACTTGTTGTACAAAGGGGCATAATAGATCTCCTTTAAGGTACTAGATTTGAAACCATAACCACTTTAGGTTTCATGAAAAAAAGTTTTATAATTTTTGTTATAGTTGTGGCATTTTTAAAATAAGATTGGTTTTGTGGTCCAGGGTCACAAATCATACGTACTGGCAGACTGTGCAGTTGAGTAGCATGGGTATATTTGTAGCAGTAGCCAAAAATACATTATATGGGTCAAAGTTATCGAGTTTTCTTTTATGTCAAAAATAATTTGCGTATTAAGTAAAGATTATGTTCCATGGAGATATGTAAATATCCTACCTTAAATATAACAAAACCTAATTTTTGATTAGTAATATGCATTGCTAAGAACTTCATTTGGACAACTTTAAAGTAGGGCTGTCAAACGATTAATTGCGGTTAATCGCATACAAAATAAAAGTTTGAGTTTGCCTAATATACAGTATGTGTGTGTACTGTGTGTAATTATAATGTATATATAAACACAAGCACATTCATGTATATATTTAAGAAATATTAACGTATATGTATTTATGATAATTTGTATAGAATTTATATTGTATATAAATAAAAATATTTTGTACATAACATATTGCTCTTAAATATATACATTAATTTGTGTGTATTTATATATACATACTAATTACACACAGTACAAACACATATATTAGGCTGATGTTCTCAGTATGTTGTTTTTTTTTTTTTTTGCACCCTCAGGTTCCAGATTTTCAAATAGTTGTATCTCAGCCAAATATTGTCCTATTCTAACAAACCATAAATCAATGGAAAGCTTTTTTATTCCGCTTTCAGAAAATCTATAAATCTCAATTTCGTAAAATTGACTGGTTTTGTGGTCCATGGTCACATTTATGCAAGCAAATAAAAAGTTGAATCAAAATCTAATAATAGAAAAAGTATAGCTGTGCTTTTATGAAACCAGTTTACAGTTCAAAAAGCATATCGTTTTAAGCTCTTTTTGTCATATTACGGTATTTGTAAGTTGTTTTAAGGGAGTGAATTTAAGACTTAAATGAAAATTGCAATGCAGCATTATTTATGAGGGTTGAGGAAAAGCAGTGGTTTTGCTGAAAACCCTCCTGTTTATTGTCTTTACTCATGCAACAAATCTTAATATGGAGACAATTTGTGTGGACGAAAATAATCATCAGTATAGCAGCCATCGATCTTTTTCCACAGAGTTGCACAATTACATAACCATGAATGATTTGATGCATGATGTCCACTAGAGTGGATGGGTCTTTAAAAAACAGTTTTACCATTCAGACCAGGGTGTGATGTTACATCCAAACCACCATGGGATATAATTCTGTCACTTCATGTCTTTGTGTTTTTTATTTATGACAACATAAATTCCACATGAATGATGAAAGTGAAGCGGCAAGTATCTCTGATCTGTCCACTGCAATAAAATATGACAGTAAATATACCGCTCTTTTAATATCGTTTCTGTTATTATTTTGAAGAGAAAAAAGAACTTTTCTTTCTGCACTACAGGATCAGTTCTAAATTCAAAAGTATTCTCACACTTTAAGTTAGGACTATTATATAAACATATCTAACACCTTTGCATATCTAGCTGCAGCAATTCCTTCCCCAATTTTTACAATACTATGACAAATTCACTGAACAGCCTTTTTCATGTTCAGCCATATACTCTCAGTCGGATTGGTCCAACAGCTCTTCCGTCACGCTGTTTGTTTTTAATCATTTCAGCAGCGTTGGTAAGGCAGCGGTCAGTCCAGCCGAGCGCCGGTGTCTCTGAGGCGTCGCATGTGGTGAGGAAAATGAATCGATCTTTAACAGAACTCTCACCATGTCTGAGGGGTCAGCAAAGCTGCACTGAACTAAAACACCTGGACAAGATTGCTTTGGCTTTACTCTGAATCAGACTATGACAACACCATCAGGAATCAGCAGGGGTATCTGGGAAATGGAGACATGACAATGTGCCTAATCATCACTGGCTGGTCTACAGGCTTACATGAGCTGTCCTTAAACAACCCTCCTTACTTCAGTTACCTTTTAATCAAATGCGTTATTTACCCTATATATATTCATATAACCACGTACACTACCAGTCAAAAGTTTCTGAACAGTAAGCTGTTGGATGTTTTTTAAGGAAGTCTTTTCTGCTCACCAAGCCTTTTGCAAGAACAGCAAAAACAGTAACATTTTCAAATATTTTAACTATTTAAAATAACTCTTTTCTTACTAATTTATTCCTGTGGTTTCAAAGCTGAATTTTCAGCATCATTACTCCATGATCCTTCAGAAATCATTCTAATATGCTGATTTGCTGTTCAAGAAACATTATTATTATCGATACTTAAAACAGTTGAGTGTATTTTTTTCAGGATTCTTTGATAAATACCCAAAGATCAGCTTTTAACTGAAAGAAAAAGCTTTTGTAACATTATACACTATACCATTCAATAGCTTGGAGTCAGAATCAAAATGATAGAAATTAATGCCTTTATTTAGTAAGGATGCTTTAAATTGATCCAAAGCGATAATAAAGACATTTATAATATTACCAAAAAATAATAAATGCTGTTCTTCTGACCGTTCTATTCAACAAAGAAACCTGAAAAAATTCTACTCAACATAATAAAAATAAATGTTTTTTGAGCAGCAAATCAGAATATTAGAATGATTTCTGAAGCATGATGTGACTGGAGTAATAATGCTAAAAATTCAGCTTTGAAATATATTCAAATAGAAAACAGCTATTTTAAATAGTAAAATATTTCGAATTTTTTATTTTTTTCTGCTGTACTTTGGATCATATAAATGCAGACAGGGCGAGCAGATTTTTTACTGTTTACTTACTGTTTAAAAACTTTTGACTGATTCAACTACATTCATTCTCTGTTTCCAACTCATTAGTTTGGACATAAATCATTCATACATACAAAACATTAAGTTCACCCAAAAATGAAAACTGTCATCATTTACTTACCTTCACGTCATTTTAAACTTGTAGGTCTTACTGTCGTCTGCAGAACACAAAAAAAGATATTTTGAAACATGCTGATATCCAAACAGTTTCATTGTTAACCGACATTCTTAATATTTTTCATGTTCTGGCAGAATAAAGTCATATGACATGACATGAGGGCGTATGAAGATAGTGTTTTCATGTTTAGGTGAACTATCCCTTTAGATGTAGCCTAAATTATGATTTCACTGTTCTTTATCACAGTGTTTGCTGACATCTGAATTTATCGTTGCATTAACTACAGCACTGTGATCCAGAGAGAAATACAGTGAAGCGATCCGATTTAAGCAGTATGAAATGAAACAGACTGATTGGCCCTATAGGCAGCAGGATGATTAATTCGGTGAAAGAACATAGACGCTTTTTTTATCAGCGCTGGAACTGAAAATATGGCATTGATTACCGCAGACCATCTGCTTATTGTACTGCTTTTGTCTGTTGCTGGCGAAGTTGGAGGGTAGGAGCGGGTCACTGTGCTGTGATTGTCACTGCTCAGTGGGGGGCAGCAGCACACTTTTACTACATTTCTCCGTTGTTGATTCATAATGTAGAACATTAAATTGTTTATCGCATCTATTTCTTGTAGAATTCCGACTGGAAATGTTTCTGGGTAATGATATTGGTCGCGCACAGAGCGTTATGGCGCGAAGATGTTTATTAGAAATGCGAGAGCTCGATGAGGAAACTTCCAACTTGAGTGATGACATAAGCAAACAGTAAGTCATTTTTACCGACTGACATTTATGTGGAATATAAGGCTGTAACTGCACAAAAGCGAGGCAAATTAAATAAAAAACAAATTCCCAAACCTGAGTTTTCTTTCCATGCCTGTAGCATCGACGACGAGTTCATAGATATAAATCAAACCGAAAAATGAAATTAGTTGTCAGGAGTTCAAAGACTATGACATGCAGGAAGTGGTTGCATGCAGAAATCTGTTAAGCATTTTATTAGTCAAGTTATGGGTAAAATGACAACGCATATTATACATTTTCCATTTTTTTTTCTTTCCATTTACAACCATACAGCTTTTGTCATGATTCTCATTTTTTATATTTTGTGTGTGTGTGAAAATGCCATGAATTTTTTTTTTTTTATTGCATAATATTAAAATAAATAAAATTTATTTTTGAAAGTCAGTTTAGGCACATATCTCAAAGTCTTGATAGCAACTGAATATTTCCACTTTTATTGCCAAGAAAAAAAGATAAATCATACTGACCACACAGCAAGTTAAGTTGTCACAATGAACTAGACGTTAAACAGATTGTTTTGTTTTGTTTTTGTAGCAAAAATAAAATTAAATAAATAAAACAAAAAAAGGGTACGAAGCAAGGGTCAAAGGTAACAAAAAGCACCACTTTAACCAATAAACACTGAAAAAAAAGTTTGTAAACAATTAATAAAATTACTCAGACAAAAAGGAAAGGAAGAAAAGATGCTCCTGATCTCCCCTATAATATACAAAAATTGCAATATGATTATGTTTTTTTATAGACTGTTACTAGATCATGTCACACTGCTCTCAGTTACACAAGCATTTTAGTGACCGTCTTCCTGAAGACAATTACATGGAGTTTGTGACTCAGCAGAGAGTGTGTGGAGAGCTTGAGGTTGCGGCTGACAGGTTTCTGAGTACCGTCAAACCNCCCCTATAATATACAAAAATTGCAATATGATTATGTTTTTTTATAGACTGTTACTAGATCATGTCACACTGCTCTCAGTTACACAAGCATTTTAGTGATCGTCTTCCTGAAGACAATTACATGGAGTTTGTGACTCAGCAGAGAGTGTGTGGAGAGCTTGAGGTTGCGGCTGACAGGTTTCTGAGTACCGTCAAACCAGGGGGGGAGGTGCAAAGGAGCCTTTGGAGGTGTAATAAGATTGTTTCTGAGAAACGCTACAGGCAAGGTCAAAAAATACCCAGCCTCAGTAGAGTATACTCCCCCTTTACCCCACCCCACGTTTCTCCTCTCTGTTTCAGCCACAAGAACATCTGGCATCCCTCTCTTCATCTCTCACCTGTTTCTCAGGACCTTGAGCTCCTATAAATGGCACCTCTTGAAAGATGTTGATGCAAGCAGTTAGTGTTTGAGCAGCCTGCCCATTTCCTGGCCAGGAAAGACAGTTTGCTTAAGCTGCTTGATTTCTCAGAGGATTGATAGGTTTGCTACTTGCACCTTGTGCTTATGTTGCACAACAAAGCCTCACGCTTAACCCCCGTGAACCTCTACAGCCTTATGAGAACGCCATGGGAATGTTCTCTCAATGTATCATCACAAAGAGGATGTCAAACACACAATGACGTGTCATCTTTTCTTTTATATGGCGGCAGCGACTGGTGCATACAATTTTATATTAACTACATACAACTTTCTACTTGTTGCCACAGTGGGTCCTGAAAACAAAACTGCAGTTTAGTTTTGTGGGAATAAAGTCTCAGTACTTATTTTTTATAGTCTTGCTATTCATTGACAAAATTTAGGGCTAATTAAAAGTTGATCTGACAAGAGGCATAAATATAAAGAAGAAACACATGCTCTCCCCAGCATAACCTCCGTGTGCACAGAAACCTGGCATGTTTTATACAAAACAAAAAATGCTGTTCTCTGCATAGTCAAACGGCGCTTATGCAGATTGGCTGATTATTTCAAACAGGGAACTTTCTCTAAGCCATATGTCTCTTATAAATGATAGTAGGGAAGAGAATGGAGAGAGGGGATTCTGCACGGTACCGCTGTAAAGATTGTGCTGTGTGTTGTGTTTTCTTTGTTTCCCTCTACATGTTTCTATCCGCACTGTTCCAGAAATCAGCCATTGTTGGCCAGTCATTTTCACTAATCATTGTTCTCGCAGTGGCCTCCAGTGACTGAGCAGCGGTACTTGGTGTGAACATGCACACAAACTGTCCTGGGCCTTTGATTATCAAGCCACACACACCTGCATGCCTTCCCCTTTTTTATTTTGAGTGGATGGAATATGGGAGAGTTCCAGATGTTATCAAGTGAACTGTAAAAACAATTCCTCCCACAACATTTTGTTAATGCGCACAATTAAACGTAACCATGGAAATGCAATGAACAGAAAGCCAATTTTTTTTTTTTCAAACAGGCATCACAACCAAGAATTTACCTTGCTCTGATAACATCCAAAGAAAGCACAAGGTTTACAAAATGTAAGTAGTATTAAGAATAATACACACATTTTTAATTTTCAACTTTTTTTTTTTTTAACTAGTCACCTTACATAAAATGATAAAAATAATAAAAAGAGTATGAAAAACACGGACAGAATCACGGGATTAAAAATGGCATTTACTGTATAACATGGAATGTCACAGAATTTACACTTAATTCAAAACACGATATGGACTAGTGTTTGTGAATATTATGCCACAAAAGACCTTGCATATTCTTTGTGTCTCTTGTGTGAATGAATGGTGCAGATGCACGGATTTGTTTACTACACACACCGAAGTGCAGTGTTTTCAGCCTCTGCTGCCTCAATATATGAGTATATTTACACAAATAATCTCTAGAACTAAAAATAAAACGAAATAAATGTTCGGTTTAACTTGAACAAATTATGACAGAAACATTACTTAATTTTGTTAGTAATAGCACTGTCACTAATTTATTAATAAAACATTTTTTGTTAAGGAATATTTACTAGAAAAATGTAAATGTACAACAGAAAATGCACAGAAAAAAATAATTCTTTATTAAATCAATTAATTAGATATGCTTTTGATTAATAAAATGTAATGGAACCATTAAAAGGAATCCAGAAAATGCATAGAAAACAGACTATGTTTAAAAAAAAAAAAAAAAAAAAAAAAAAACTTTAGTACAAGTATAAATTTTGTCAAAACTTTTAAAT
>JAHKKF010530274.1:10657-24082 GCA_019740295.1 Labeo calbasu
TATGCTTTTGATTAATAAAATGTAATGGAACCATTAAAAGGAATCCAGAAAATGCATAGAAAACAGACTATGTTTAAAAAAAAAAAAAAAAAAAAAAACTTTAGTACAAGTATAAATTTTGTCAAAACTTTTAAATTGCTGTTAAATTGTGTAAGTTTGATGATTTCAATTACTTAGACATGCTGTTTAATCTAATCATTAAAACGTTAAAAATAAAAAATAAAATGGGGGAAAAAAAAATGGAATTTGGAAAAAATAAAATAAAATGGATTTTACAGGGCCCTACATATGTATAGCTGATCTCATGACGATAACGTATCTGCGGGAACTTTTTCGCAAGATGAGAAATGCGTACAAATAACTACATATCACCCCAGTTTCCAGCAGAAATGAACACTAGAGGCAGTAAAACAGTTAGCGCTCATTGCTTTTTTACATCGTTTACAGCTCCATATGTTGTTTCGCTCCCAGTGTTGCCGAATTCTGACCCCCACCGGATTACTACTTTGTGTGTAGTACAGAAGGTCTGTTATTCTAAAACATGGAGCATTACAGTTATAGCGCCACTGAGGACATTTCAAGTCAGAACTGTGGTGATGCATACAAAAATCAACATCACAAAAAAAAACGTACCATATGTACTTTCCTCTGCTACGGGAAAAAACAAACAAAAAAAAACAAAAACAAAAAAAAAACCAAAACCAGAAAACTAACACTCTTTTAGCAGCATTTCACGTGTCTCATGAATGTGTCACGAAACATATATGGCGCAACACATTTCGTGTCTTGTGAAAAAGTTCCCACAGGTTTCAATCATGAGATCAGGTAGATATATAAATATGCCTGCATTTGACCTTATTTAAATTAGATTTAAAAGAAAAATTATTACATTTGATTTTTAAAACTAACCAATAAATTACACCATTTTAATTTACATGTCATTGTGTCTAAATTAAATGTTCTAATGAACACTAACAGGGAAGTTGCATTTAACAGTGAGCATGTAGTTCTGTAACAATATCTGTAAGCAGAAACCAGTCAGGGAATTTTCCATCAGACGTAGATACCAATGTTAAAGCTCAAATTCCTTGTGCTACATTATACGTCAAGCTTCTTGTCAGCTGTAATACAATGTCAGGATAAACGGAGACGTGGTCAAGAATAAGAATAGCATTTTCAAGTGTCATTTAGCATACATATAAAATCAAAAACATGTACAAGTAAAGACTATCTAAAGATTTGAATTTTTACCTCGGTGTGATGGATATAGATCAGGACTATCTATATCAGCCACAGAGAGCAGCTCAAGCCTGCAGCAGAGACTGCTGATTCATACTTGTGCTTTTAAAGGCAGCGGAGCAATGCAGCGGAGACGAACACCACAGGAGCCAGAGAACCCTTGGGAATAAACACCTCAGTGAACCCAGATCATTCAAACACTTGAAACTATCAGTCTCCACCATTACGAGAAAAAAAATTGGAATGAAGAGTCCCTCCATTTTAAACAGCAAATCTACTGTAGTAGTCAATTTTTTTGGTTTTTAATTACAGGAAAAGAATACACAGTTGTATAGAAAACATCCATTGCATTTTTATTTTCAAAGAAAAGAACATGAAAAAAAAGAATGGGCTTTCAATACTTTATTTTTCCCCTTGACACACATTTTCCTTATTCTCAATTCCATCCAAAGGAAAATTATAGTGAGGTAAAAGTGCTGAGAAACAAAATGGCATAATGAATCTACATCATAAATCACCACGCCGACATCAGAGAGCCGACATTCAAAATAATAGTGCGACTTCTTCCATTTTTCACTTTTTTTTTTTTAAACTCACAATCATTAGCATCCTCACAGACAAACAAGACAAATAATCACAAGAAAACGTAAACAAAATCTACTGAAATCCACAACTCTTCTTGCAACATTGCAAAAGGGCTTCAAAAAGGCCTCGATCATCATTAAGACTTGCACTTTAGACAAGCATGTCCAAATCCAATACACCTCCCCGGCACACACTGTTACAGATGCATTCAGAGCCGTGTTACAAAAGCTCCAACACCTTTGTCTATTAAAGAAAGGGTAACACTGGGGAATATGGAATTACAGCTGACAGAGGGGGACAAAGAAAAAAAAAAAAAGAACAGAATATGAATTCAAAAACACAAAAGCATGTTTTCCCATTTTAAACACTCCCCTTTCGAAACACATAATTTACACAGACTTCAAAAAGGAAAACAAGCCAAGCCTCATCACGCCAGGCCTTATCTATGTGAAGCGCATCTGGACAAGATAAAAAGCACACAAAACAAAAGGCATGTTTCTTTTTGTTTTCACGCATGATCAAAAAGAAAAAGGACCGATTAAGGTGAGATTTGTGTTTTACAAAACCAGTTCTGAAACAAGAGTACTTGTTCCTGATGAGTTGACGAACATTTTATGTACTTTAAATTCCTTAGCAATGCAAATGCCAAACAGTTTCACTTTTCAGGAAGTTGGCTGAAGTACAGTTGTTACCCTCAAGACACACTACAGCCCTTTATCATGTCCCTGAGACACCCCCCCACAAAGAAGGAAAAAAAAAAAAAAAAAAGGGCACTTTATAGCTTGCGAGTATGACTAGCTTTGGAGTATGACAAGGCCTGTAAAGTGCATTCATTGACATGGGTATTTAAACAATTTGGCCTTTTCGGATTTTGACAACAGTGCACAGTACTTGCTTTGGTTAGGAGGGTGACGTAGAAAAGACGTGACAATGACTCAGAACAACTGGAATGACTAGACAACTACAACTAGAAAAAGCGAGGTGTGACATGAGACTTAAGTAGGACTTAAAAGATCATCCTCCTTCACCCTTTAACGAACTGGCCCAAAAATTTTAATGGACCAATTTGTTCTGAAACCAGAGTGGATGAGCTACAAGGTCTTTACATTGGTGTCATACGTGAAACCCAAAAAGGTTACCACGAAAAGGCACGTTTGTGCTGTGTTGCTGGTTCAAACATTGGTCCACAGTCTGCATGTCCCAAAAATAGTGAAAAAAAAAAAGAAAAATGCGGGGGCCAAAATACAGAACTAGAGTAAAAATCCATTCTAGCTCAATGCGCTTTGGGGTGTGACCCACTGAATGGGAGGGTATGTGACCCTAGAAGTCTGTGAGCGCAGATAAGAGAAGGAACGTGGCTCTCGTGGTTATCTGGTGCATGTGCTTGTACAAGCTGAAGCAGCAGGAGCCGTGGCGCGTGAGCGAGGCGAAGAGGAAACCTGAGGGGCAGGGGGCAGCTGTCGGCCATTACGTAAGAGAGCGCTAGTCTTCTCTAAAGAGGAACTACACGTGGGCATGACGGGGGGCCGGGAGAAGACGGACAAGAATAGACATTCACATAATTTAATACTGTCTATCGTACGAACTGGCTTAACCCAACTGACGATTGCAACGTTACATCAAATTCACCAACAAAGGACCAAGACAGGAGACAGCGAAGCCCAATAAAGATCAAGAGCAGCAACATTGATTAGATCCAAAACTGGAAAGGAATCCACACGGACATGCTTTTACATCCACGGGTATGTCCCTCAGCTACGGCAAGCCCTCCCAGACCTCAATTACCAGAAAAGGCTTTGTGACATACCAGCGTCCAGCCCTCAACTACAGTGACGCTAGTCTCAAGCACAGGAAAGACAGTTGCCCCACTAGAAATTCCACCCCACATGCTGTCCATTCAAGGCACATCCCGAGAGGTACAGGAAGGGATAATTTTAGAGCGCCGTGACACCATTTGGCTTGGTTAGGCTGTTAGCCGGAGGTCTTGTTACACACGGCAGTGCTAAGTCTGCTAATGGTCGCAAAAAGCTCTGGAGGACAGATCGTCCAACAGCTGAGCCTTGTATGGACAAGCATGACCTCTCTGTCCCATTTTAAAAGAGATGAAGGAAGGTTTAAGCACTAGAGCTGTGGATCTTAATCTACCACATAAAAATGGACTGCTCTCTCTGCTCTACGGGAAAAGGACAAAGTGTCTTTTTGTACACGCTGCAACCAAATTCAATTTCAGTCTCACCGTCGATGCAACTAGCGAGACCGAACAAGTTTACAAACATATGGTGGAACACAAAAGTCATCTGTATGCATTCACACAGCAAACTGAAGCGCATTGCTATGAATACTTTAACATGATTCTGTTCACATTTCTAGTTGAGAACAAAAAGAATTTAGCTGCCCACCAGTGTACCAAAAAAACAAAGAACTCCTGATCAATTTAGTCCTAAAATACCTATTATTTCACCTGTGCTCACATTTTTCATGTTTTTCTTTGAATTTTTTTTTTCATCTTTTTTTTCCTCCAAATTTCTAAGAACATTATTATTATTTTTTTGGCCTTTTTATTTTGTAACACACAGGAAAAATATGAATTATTGTCCCAATAAGCATTTCCTTCATTTTTAAGGTTAGAATATATTAAGGCACTATGGGATTTTTTTTTCTCTTCAATATGGAAACAAACAAAAAAAAACATTTAAATCTCTCAGGTCAGGGACAGAGATGAGAGCAAACTTATCTGAAACTTGAGAAGATCAATTTAAAAAAAAAAAAAACAAAAAAAAAAAAGAAAGAAAAGAAAATTCAAATTACTAAAATATATCACTTTGAATCAAATGTCTTGGCACCTCTGCAGAGAAGGAATTAAAATTAAAAAAAAAGAAAAAAAAAAAAAAGAAAAGAAATGAAACACTTGTCATTTTAAATATCCTTTATGCCTACAGAGGGAAACATCCCTTACGGCCAAATATTCGGCTTTCTGGCCAGCTCATGAATTTTGTTGTAGAACAAGCAACTTTGTGTCTTAGTTACAAGGCAACCAAGTTGGAATGGACTGGTTACAAGAGGCCACATAGTAGTTGTTGAAGTTCAGGTCTCTGACGTATGGCGCCGGCTGGTAGTAGCAGGTGACACTGGACGCATCAGGTATGGCATTTTGCTCGGCGAGCACCCGAAACGCCATCAGCGAGATGAGGTTAAGCGTCTGCCGTCTCTCGTGTCCCATGAGACAGACGGTGCTCTCGTTCACGACCCGCCGCAGGATCATGAGGTAGTTGTACTTGTTCTTCTCCTCACCGACAAAGTGGCTTTGCAGGTAAGCCTCCAGTTTGCGCTGTTGCTCGCCGATGTCGGGAAAGTCAATGAAGAAACGCGAGCACATGTAGCGCTCCAGGGCCTTAAATTCGTCTTCGTCCGTGGGCATAAACTCCCTCACCAGGAGGTTGCAGTATTTGAGCAAACCACCTCCGCGGATCTCCTCCGGCCGCTTGGTGGCAATGAGCTTGTTCCTGAGGTGGTCCAGAGCCATGGCGAAGTCGCCGTACACGCTCTCCCCGACCACAGTAGGGTGGAAGTGCTGAGACATGGGGTTTTCCGAGATGTCATAGTATGACAGCACAGAGTCCAAAATGATCTGGAAGGAGTCCACACTGAACTCAAACTGCCTCCGGATCGAGTCCACAAACTTAAGTTCCACATTGCGGCCGTTGTTGTTTGATAGCGAGATGAGGGACCAGCGGTCCTGCTCTGTGTACACTTTAACCAGCTTCTGGACATAGGCCTCTTTCAGCGTCATGGGAGTGATCTTCTCCTTGTTCACCCCCTCTGGTAGAAAGTCCAACAAAGTGCTCAGAACCACATCTTTGATGAGCTGGAACTCCTCTTCCCGAGGAAGGTCTACTCTGAAGATGACGTCTAGGTCTTTGTAGCTCCAGCCAATGTCCTTTACCAGCACGTGGCTGGCGGTGGAGCCGTTCAGGCGCACATCTTTGACCATAATGCCTCTTAGCTCTAGACGGTTACGAACCATCTGTACGATATCCTTCAGCCGGACCTCCAGGGTGGGAAAATTTCCACGTCCGTGAACCGGCACCGCCTCCGTCAGCACGTCATTCAAGCGGCTCACTTGCTCCCAGGTAAGCACGCTTTGCGACTCACTTTCGCTGCTGGATGAGGCTGAGGCCATGTTTGCCATCTATGCAGTTTCCTGGGATAAGATATAAGTGCAAAAAACAATTTCACTGACTCAAAATTAAAAATCCTTAGAGATCTCTTAAACGATCTAGAGTTAATATTTAGCTAGATAAGGAGCCTGAATTTAAATAAAACAATGTATTTAAAGAACATTACACACACACACACACATAGTCTATCAGGTTCATCGCTCTCCCATAACAGAAAAGCTAACAATGATTCTCAAGCTTTCCAGAAAAGGCCAAAAAAGAACAGAAACTAAAGCATTTGCAGGTGAGAGACACCCAGCTGCTCCTCAACCAGTTCATGATGATTGCCAATGAAAAACCAAATAAATCCCAAAAATCAATCATGCACACTAATGATTCACTTAAAGAAATGTCTAAAATTAAATTCATTACTGAAAAAGCTTGTCAAAATAACAATAATATATAGAATGTGTAATAATTTTTAAACGATCAGAAGAATTCAAAAGATACAAGTTTACCAAAAAACAAATGTGTATGTGTGTATGTATGTATGTATGTATGTATGTATGTATGTATGTATGTATGTATGTATATATATATATATATATATATAATAAAATATTTTTATTTGTTAGAGGCTCTACAAAGAATCTACAAAAACTCTACTTACACTGTATGGTAATAACGTCTTGATACTAGAAAGTGTTAAAAAACATTTTTTAATATTTTTATTTTTTATTCCCCATTGATGTCTTAGAGGTATATTTATCCTGTTGGTAATCATTGTCTTATTAGGAAATAATTGTGTTTAAAAAAAGTCTGATATTTACATTTTATGTCGGAATAATACATGAAAAATTCAGTAGGAATCCTTTTGGATTGGTTCCAAATTATGAATTACGCATTAGGCTTTTAGATAAAGATACATGGCGGTCAGAAAACGAACTCTCGACAATACAGATTTTTTTTTTTATATCAACAACCAATTTAAGTAATGAAAAGCATATGTACAAGGTTCCAAAAACGGTACATTTGGTTGAAAAAAAAAATTCAAAACAAAGTTCTTTAATCAGAGTATGATGTATAAATGAAAAACAGTCGTTTGAAACAGCACACGTGACCGATCAAAAGAGCCACAAACTGCGAGAAATCAGCGTTCAAATCAAACACTTTCCCTGCATTTAATCCGAAACGCAAACTTTAAAGTGAACCGTCCGATTGCATCCGAATCACACAGACCCAACGCGTTTGTATCAAGTTCTAAATATGAATTACGTCCACCTACTGTTCTCACGAAATCCACCTGAAGTGCTCAGCAACGTGGTCGGCACAAAGTAGTGGATGTCAAATAAGGTTTCGCACCAGCACCTCCATCCATACGTTCAGTCGTCAAACGCCAGCGCTTCAGTTCTGAAGAGCACACACATGCGCCCTCTCTTATAACTGCCTACAAAACAACCTGGCTCTCCGCACCTCCACTGCGCACTATTTTACCGAAGCCTTGCTATCAACACACACAACATACATAAAATATTTACTTTATTTAACAAACAAAAGGATAAATAATCTATCTGTATGTATTACTTACCATTTCTTTCGTGCTAAGCTCCGCAATACAAGGCATCTGTGGACTAAGGCTCTATATGGAATTCAAAAACATACGGCGTTCTATTCGCTGGTATCAATGCGCCAGGCGAAGCCTGTGATTGGCGGAAGGGGTTTTTGTGTTGCCAGGCGACCACAGGCACTTGTCGAATTTTACGTCCAGCTTTTGCAGAGTAGCTGAAGCTGGTTATAACTAACTAGAGCACGTTTGGTAACCTGAGGTTTGGTGTTACCTCAGGTTTTTTTCTTGTTGTCAGTGTGGAAATTATACAACAGATTTTTATTTTGTAATGCTTGATAATGATTACAAGTTTACATACACCTTGCAGAATGTGCAAAATGTTAATTATTTTACCAAAATAAGAGAGATAATACAATGTGCATGTTGTTTTTAATTTAGTACTGACCTAAATAAGATATTTCATATAAAAGACATTTATATTTAGTCCACAAGAGAAAATAATAGTTGAATTTATAAAAATAACCCCGTTCTTAATACTGTGTTGTTACCTGAATGATCCACAGCTGTGTTTTTTTTTAATGATAGTTGTTCATGAGTCCCTTGTTTGTCCTGAACAGAAAAACCACTGTTCTTCAGAAAAATCCTTCAGGTCCCACAAAATCTTTGGTTTTTCAGCATTTTTGTGTATTTGAACCCTGTCCAACAATGACTGTATGATTTTGAGTTCCATCTTTTCACACTGAGGACAACTGAAGGACTCATATGCAACTATTACAGAAGGTTCAAACGCTCACTGATGCTCCAGGAGAAAAGACTATAGACCTGGGGGGTTAAAACTTTTGAATAGTTGTGTACATTTTTCTTATTTTGCCTAAATATCACATTTATTTCATTTAGTTCTGCCCTTCAAAACCTACAGAAGATACTTACATGTTTCCCAGAAGACAAAATAAGTTAAATTTACCCTGATCTTTAAATTCAAAAAGTTTTCACCCCCATCTCTTAATGCGCCGTGTTTCCTTCTGGAGCATCAGTGAGCGTTTAAACCTTCTGTAATAGTTGCATATGAGTCCATCAGTTGTCGTCAGTGTAAAAAGACGAATCTCAAAATCATACAGTCATTGTTGGAAAGGGTTCAAATGCACAAAATGCTGAACAACCAAAGAATCTGTGGGACCTGAAGGATTTTTCTGAAGAACATAGGTCAGTTTAACTGTTCAGGACAAACAAGGGACTCACAAACAAGTATCAGTAAAAAAAAAAAAAGCTAGGTAACTTTCAGGTAACAACACATTATGAAGAATCAAGTGTATGTAAACTTTTGAACAGGATCATTTTTAAAAATTCAGCATTATTTTATCTTGTGGACTATATGTAAACATCTTTTATGTGAAATATCTTATTCAGGTCAGTACTAAATAAAAAATAACATGCATTTTGTATGATCCCTCTTATTTTGGTAAAATAACATTTTTGTTGTTATTGTTGTTGTCTAAAATATTAAAATAATTAACTATTTGTAAAAAATCAAGATAAAAATAATGTTATTGGACGCCAAATATACCTGCAATTATAGAATCACCCACATCTTAACAACATATAGGCCTATATTTTTTATTTGATGATAAAAGTCTAAAATTGTGGGCAAGGAGGAAGAGATGTGTGTTGTAACTTGCATTTGTGAAAAAAAGCATCTGCGCTTTTCTCCTGAAATTTTAATGGATCTTGCTGACTTATGTTTGTACTATAAAGTGTTGAAATATTCAAGAATGTAGATGGGGTGATTATACTGTAGAAATATTCTCATATACGCAGTGATTATACATACTTGTTAGCCTAAGGCTAACCCAACTGTAATCCTCACATAAAACTGTTCATATCAGTACAGTGAGTATGAGTAACAAACTAGCAAAACAATTCATGAGCCTTTGATATTATGAGGAATTCTTCATTTTGAGCGTGGGATCACTATATTTGTGAGGACATTGGCCCTCACAAACATTACCCCCACACAAATGCTCTTTTGTAACTCTGAGAAAAACAGACACTAATATTTGCTTTGGAAAGCAATAATCATTACATTTAGACACTGACTCGCTGTTGTGAGCGTCAGTGAAATAGTGTATGGTAAGTAAAACAGAATAAGCATAAAGCACAGCTGGGGAAACCCTACAGGAAAGCAGCACATCATCAGCTCTGATGTTGCTGAGTAAATCAGCGGACCTAGTGCAGCCTCCAGTGGAAATATGAGGGAGGGATATTCCGGGCTGTTTGCTTCCTTCTCAATCTTTTCTTAGCAGTGATGTGGGTATAAATTACATGAGAAAGCGAAACAGGAAATGATTGCTCAGTCATATATGAGGAAACTCCAGTTTTGTGTGCTAGGTCTGAAACACAATGAATTTTGTGAATGGCAGAGAGAAGAGAAAGAGAGAATGAGACAGCAACAGAGAGAGAGAATTAGAAACTGGATCTGAGGGACCGTCCTAACAGTTTTGTGTTAACCTGACATGACGTCAATAGTGAGGACATGCAGATAATTATATGAGATAAGAAAAAACACACACAAGATGCTATTCCCTGAGCCGCTGACATTTATGACGCTGATTCATTAACACACGGCGATCATCTTTAAAGATTGTTATAGGGAAAAATTGCACCACATCTTACCCATTCGATTCAATTTCAGTCTTGACAGCAGAGTTTTCTTAGCTAAGCTTGGATGTGATATGAAGGGTTTGCATCAGTTTTTGCAAATCCACAATTATGCATGAGGCTCGTCCAAACAAGATGATGCATTTACATACTAAAATGAGGGTGAAGCATGAAAGATGTGCTACACATGAAAGTAATTTATGTCAGTATGTACAAAACTAAAAGCATCTGGGATATTACTGCCCAAACTGGTTAGTAAACTTTTTTCTTAGTTGGACTTTTTTAACAACTTTACGGCCTAAAAAAAGTCATGAGTCAAAACCACAAAAGAAAGAGAGATTCTAGATGACTTAGCTTTCATGAAGCTCCATCATACAACAACATCACATGGAGCCCAGAAGAAAGCAATGATTGTCGCACCAAAGGCTAATTAATGGTTTAATCCAGAAGTTTCCAAATTTTTCAAGATCTGAACCATGATCTCTCAATCCTTTGTTGGATTTGCTAAACTATGAGAACACACTGAACCATCAAACCAGCATCAATCAAAGACAGCCTGAGAAACGTTGAACAATACATGAAGTGTTATGAGGCTAAGCAAGCGTTTTCTTTTTTCCCAGATGGATTTAATAGAATAAATAAACTTCACAGAGAGCGCCGAATTGAGTAGAAATTAAGCAGTGTTTTGTTCAAAGGTGAATGCCATTTAGTTTGTGAGGAGTGGCAATGCCACCTGCTGCAGCTGGGCTCGACGCCAAGTGGAAATGACTCACTGTCCATGCTACGGATGGTTAACCGGCGGCCATTAACACATTAAACACACTGAAGGAGGCGCGCACACGCACATACAGGCCATTAACACATTAAACACTCCACTACGTTTGCGGACGTCCACGCAATTGTTTTTTTTCCCCTGTCTATCAGTCCTATGAGTCACGGTGACATTCATAATCCTCTCCTTCCCGTGACATCAGCAACCCTCTGGGATCTATTGATTAAAATTCAGAGCTCGTGAAAAACAAAAACACGATGCAGAGGGTCTCATGCGTCCTCAGGAGAGATGAGAGGATAATAGCAAAAGGATGGAGCACTGGCTCTCAACTGCTGGACGAATTCAGCTGGTAGAAGCTACTGCAGCTAAAGGGAAAGTTTACTTGAAAATGAAAATTCTGTCATTTATCATGCTCATGTTAATCTAAACTGGTATGACTTCATTTCTTCTGCAGAAGACAAAAGACATTTTGAAGAATGATGGTTTTGGTGCACAGTGACTTCCAATGTATGGGGGGGGAAACACTATGACGTTCATGTAGGAAAAGAAGTCATACAGGTACTGTTTGAGGTTTTACATTTTTACGACAAGGCAAGATTATTTCAGGTTGTAAAGATAGTATCATGTGGTGCAACCCCTCAAAAACTTTTGAGAATATTGGGCCAGTTACATAAACATAGTCACTACCCCAACCCTAACACTACGTCTTAAGAACTAGTTTCACCAACTAGCAACAGACAAGGGGTAATCAGTCTTTTCATATTCATATTAGACCAATCTATCTTTTTGTAACTGAATTTTAAAAGTTATGACCACTCTTGAAGAAAAAAAATTTGATGACTATCTTTTTAAGACTAGTCTAAGCAGTTTATGCAACTGGCGTTATTTACTTTATACTTTATAATGCCTGCTGGAAAAAACAAAAAACTGGTTTTAGTTGGTCTCCCAGCCTGACCAGCTATGGAAGTGGCAAAAAACCCTCTAAAACCAGCCTGCTGACCAGCTATGAACAGCTTAGGCTGGTTTTAGCTGCTTTTTTTTTTTTTTTTTTCAGCAGGGATTTTTTATGAAATGTGACCCAGGACCACAAAACTAGTCATAAGTACCACATAAGTAGCACAGGTATATTTATAGCAATAGCCAAAAATACATTGTATGAGTCAAAATTATCGATTTTTCTTATTAAGTAAAGTGTATGTACCATGAAGACATATTGTGCATTTCCTACTGTAAATATATCAAAACTTAATTTTTTATTAGTAATATGGATTGCTAAGAACTTCATTTGGACAACTTTAAAGGTGATTTTCTCAACATTTCGATTTTTTTTTTTGTTTGCATCCTCAGATTCCAGGTTTTATAGTTGATTAAACAGTTGTATCTCGACCAAGTATTGTCCTATTATACACTTTAAGACTGATAATGATTGTTAGAGCTCTATACTACTGATAATGTCAGATCAGGAATAGTACAAACATTATCTTAGTTAGCTCATCATTCACGAATAATATTGACACATATAACAAATATGGCTGTGACCCTACTGTAATATAAATTTACCCAACAGAAACACAACACACCTTATTTTCCCCGTAAGAGTGGGCGCGGCCATTTGTACATTTTATGTGCGAGCTTCCGGTCTCATCTTCCAGCTATTTTTAGCTCGTTTTGCTGCTTGATATTTCACACTGTCTTACTGTATTATTTAATGTAATATCTTAATTATGAACACAGTGGTTTGTAGTGCAAACAGTTTTACCGTTTACTGCTCTTTGTTATTCTTCTCGCTGTTTTCTTACAGCAGCTAATGAACCGGACGTCTCGCACAATCAGTAAAAACGGCTCACTTCCGCGTTGAAAAATCAGGTGGATACGATATGCAACATAGCGTCCCATTCAATTTGTCAGCCTTACTCTAGTACAGTATTTGATTGAACAACTAAGATCCTTTGTTTTCACAGTTCTGTTGTGCAGACCTGAAGAGTAACAGAAACAGCCACTTATGTCACGTACAGCCAGTTATGTAACGTTACACTACAGGTGATGTATCAATGACAAAATGCGATTTTAATGACCCCTGTTATTTTATTTCCCTAAAAAAAGGTAACTCTACTTTTTCAGCAAGGGGTATGTGAAAGTAAGAGTAGCTGAATGTAGTTTTTTGTTTATTTTTGTGACTTTGGACATTTAGTGGTATTTCATACCTGCTGTCCTGCTCACTAAACTTACCTACTCCCAGAACAGACGTTTGAGGGGTGTGTCGAAAAGAAACAGAAATTATTCACACTATCATAAGTCAGTGTATAATCAGGAATGACATTGAAAGTTATTTTTCAAGTTGGAAAACTTACATACAGTTGCTTAAAATAGCTGGTGCTCCATATGCTCTTCTGAACGTCAAATCTCTCATGAGTACACATCAGTACACCCTCTCTCTCTCTCTCTCTCTC
>JAHKKF010530275.1:4184-32640 GCA_019740295.1 Labeo calbasu
CGTCGCAAAGTATCCGAAGCTGGTCATGCTCCAGTGATGTAGGTCTGCTCCTAGGTACTGATGGATTGCGGGGGGTCGTGGGTGGTAAAGAATTGGTGGCAATGCGTTTTTCGTCAAGGGTGGAGGCAAGGCTCTTAAGGATTTTGTTGTGACGCCACGTGTAACGACCCTGGGTAAGGCTAACCTTACACCCTGTCAGTATGTGCTTGAGGGAAGCTGGCCTGGAGCAGAGAGCACACCCAGGATATTCCCTCCACCACTGATGGAGATTAGTTGGTGTTGGAAGGATGTCATAAGTTGCTTTGATGATGAAACTGAGCTGCTTTGCCTCCATGTTCCACAGGTCCTTCTAGCTGATCCTCCTCTTCTCCACCCTATCCCACCGTGTCCACTGTCACTGTTTCCCAAGGGAGACTGTCCTGGCCCACCTTGCTGCTTCCTCCTGTCGGCGTATTTCCTTTACCACCATTTTCCTGTGCTCCAGTGCTGTTGCTTTGTCCACTCTGGCCATCTTGTTGTTAATCCAAGGCCTCCTTTTCCTTGCTAAACATGCCACACAATGTCCACATGTTTGATTGCTGATATTGCCTACTCCGCACGACTGGCTGGTCTCCATTTGTGGCCTGCTACCAAGGCTGGTGCATTTTTATTTAGCACAATGTCTTGCGACTCATTTATAGTCATCTGAAGTCTCACTTTAGCACTCTTGCTGATATTCTCCTTTAGTTTTCCTAGCAGTCTTCTGGTACATGGCACCGTGGTGGTCAGTGTAGTAATGTCATTCATATAGGCTCTGAGGGAAGGGAGGCACAAGTCCGAGTTCAGCCGCTCCTTTTGCAAAAAGCAGTCAATGCGAAGTCCCTGTCTCTTCTTCCTTCCTTGGTGAATCCTCAATCCCAGATGTAATGTGAATTTGCTCCAACCACAAGCACATACCTGCAGTTTATGGCCCTTTGCTGCAGGTGTAATTGCAACAACACCTGTGTTGCTCTCTTGCTCCGCATAATTGTTGCTCATTGTCATTTCCAGTCCAAGGTCTGTTGCCATAAAGTCAGCCGATGAGTCTTGATCCACCCTCACTGTCGCAGACTCTGGGGGTATTTTCTTCTGTTGTTTTTCAGTAGCTATGGAGGGTGTTTCCAAGATGCTAAGTTGCTTATGAAACTAGGGCCATGGGTAGCCAGCTCATGACTGTCCTAGTGGGGTCTATTCCCTCTTGTCAGCTGTCTCTCCATGCTGCCACAGGGACTTCCCCTGTCATCAGCTGATCTTTCTCAGCAATCACTGGACATCCAGACATTCAGTTTTTAAACACAGGATGAGATGTAAACATCCTTTATGTGCGAGCACGTACCAATCAAGTATCTTGTTCTTGACATTTTACCAGCACTTCAATGTTACAGGATGGGACTGCAGTTATGGGAGACAGGTATGTCATCAAATACAAAAAGGGTAGGTACATCTTTGGGGTCATCAGGTGGGCTTCCTCTTTTATTGATGTTTCATTGATAAGCCTACAACATCACCAGAGGGCTCAGTGGTAATACCTGGTGTCCCAGATACACCCCCCTCAGCTTAATTTCCTCTCCTTGCTATTTTGAACCCAGTTAGACTCACTGGCAGAGCCACTGGCTGCTTCTCTCAATGTAGTTTTAATAGTTCAGCGCAAGCTCTGGCCTCTGATTCCCAGGTCTCTTAGCAGATTAATAGTAGGCGATGCCACAAATCCTCTGTACTTCGGACGGATTTCAGTATTCCATCTGTGCAGCTGTATTTCAGCAGCCAGCTCTGCATATCTTAGGAGTTTACACTCCTCCAATGAGTCTTCCCAGGGTACAGTAAGTTCAATGATGAAGACCTTCTTTACAGAGTAGGACCAGAGAACTATATCAGGTCTGAGGGTGGTGGTTATGATCTCTGGGGGAAAAACAAGCTGCCGCCCAGTCTCCACCCGCATCTTCCAGTTGCAAGCTTTTCGAAGCTGGACATGCTCCAGTGATGTAGGTCTGCTCAGTTCAGTAAATGGATAAGCGAGACCACTGCTGTATACTATAGTAAATAAATAAGCAGATCAATTCTGAATCCTCTACCAAATTGCATTACATATACAAAGAGAAATCTAGAAAAAGGCAGAATAAGACTTCTCAATGAATGACTGAATAAACCAGGCCATAAATGGTGAGCAAACAGGGTTAATGAGAGTTAAGGTGTGTTCGACATTAAGCGGTGCTGCGACGATCAGTGTATGACATCAAAGTATCGCGAGAGCAAATTGAAAGCATAAGGAGCCGTCTGCTCTCTTATCGCTCTCGCAGTAATTTGATGTCATACAACGATCGGTCTGCACAGCACCACTTCAAGTCGAACATGCAGCATAAATAGATGATGGACATAAATAAATAAAGATACAGTAAAATCCAGCAATAAGCTTTATGTTGTTTGAACATAAATGTGTGTTGGCAGTGTGTGTACACAACCACCCTATAATGGTTAAAATCCACCTGCTTCTTTTTTTTAATCCCCGTAAATCATAAGCAGTGTCTCAGAACAAGCCATTTGCAGATTCAGTAAAAAGACATCACATTTTACAGGCCCCGCCCATGACTGCTGACGGACACTGCCATATTAGCAGAGACCCCACCCTGAGTAAACCGCACACAATCCACCATGTTTATCTAAACGTAGCAAAGCATTTAAAAGCGCCATTCAAGTAAGAAATGTCTTCTTCTTAGAACTACAGAAATTATTCAGTCCAGAGCAGTGAGTGATTTTCTGTTTTTATTTTATTGTTTGGGTCAGAGATTACAGTTTTTCTCGATTGCTAAGACACAATTCATTAAACAATTAACCATTTTCTCACAACTATAAACAATCTCAGAACTACAGACCAACTTGTACAAACTTCAGACTTTCAGGTCAAAATCAAATATTTTAGTTTCTTTTATCAGAATCTAATCTTTGGTCTCAAATGATATACTACAAACTTGTCATATACACAGACTACTTAACTGCCTTCCTCTTTCTCTTCTCTTCCTTGTGTCCCACCACTAGGATTAATTTTCCAAGCCACATAGAATCTCCTGTGACCCTATTTATGTTATCCTGAGATTCTGAATGGCAAGTCATCAGTTTTGCTATTACATTTTTTTTTTTTTTTTTTTTTTTTTACGATTGCTTACACACTAAAATTAAAGAATAACACACAGTTAGTGAAAGCTGACAACCAAAGAGATTCTCACCCATTCTCAGCCTCACACTTTTTGCAGAACACTACAAACATTGTTTTGCAAGACACTAAACACACTTCTCTACATTAGACACAGAAATCTAACATGATGTCACTTCTTTGCCATTTTAAAGCACTGCTTTTCAAAATACTACACATATGAACCAGTTGATCAAAATCAAATCATCTTTATTTATATACCGCCTTTAACAATACAAAATTGTGACAAGGCGGCTGTACAGTATTAAATAGGAAATAGTACATCAACAATGCCAAGGGCAACAGTAAACACTTAATTTTCAGGTAAAGGTAGTTAATCAAATACAATAAAATAAAATACAATATTGTGTGAAGATAAAGTGTCCCCAACTAAGCAAGCCAGAGGCGACAGCGGAGGTGCTTAACTGTAAACTCAACAATCAAGGTGTAAGCACTATAAAAAGTAAACAGGTGATTTTTGTCATTAAAAGACAGGCAGTGTTACAGTAAGAGGAATAGGGAGAAACATCTTTGGCCACATAGTTATTTTGAATGTCCCAGGCCAACATGGTGGTTACATCACAATATATGCTGCAATCATGCAGAATGGAGTCAAAATAGGTCCTTACATACTCACATTTTTAGACAGACTAAGTATTGGACTAATGAAACCAGAAACTAGTTCCATTATTCCAGTACCTCCCACGACAGTCTCCCTTCCTTTCCTTTTTTTCCTTCCGCATGACAATGGAAGGTTTATGATCGCCGACCCTATGTTATAGGCCAGTCAGTGGTTTTCAAACCGGTCCTGGAAGCACCCCTGCCCTGTACATTTTGTATGTCTCCCTTATCAGACACACTCAATTCATGTTGTGCAGTTTCTACTAACGAGCTGACGAGTTGAATCAGGAGTGTTAGATGAGGGAGACATACAAAATGTGCAGGACAGGGGTGCTTCCAGGACCAGTTTGAAAACCACTGTTATAGGCTACCCCTCATTCAAGCTATGTAGGAGGCCTGTGTGACCTAATAGAAATCTGGGCAAGGATGAGTCATTATTTGAGAATGTTCTTCCTTTTTTTGTCTCCACAAAGTTTATGTACTATTTTGTATTTAGAATATATTCTGATTATCAGGGCAAAATGCAGCCTAATTGCAATGATGTACTGAATGATTTTACAACCTGGCGAGAAATAAATACCTTCATCTGGTCTGGTGTGTTGTGTTTGGTCAATATTGTGGCGGGAGGAGCAAAAGGACAGATACAGTGGGCGTGACGTCAGGCCTGGGAGAGGCTTTTAAGCAATATGATTTAAAAAAAAAAAAAAAAAAAAAAAAAAAGGGCCACAAGGGGAAATAAGAGTGTCCAAAATAAAAAGGGGATCTGGTGTCCTTGACCTGCAGGGGTTGCATGAAGGTGGTAGGGTTCAGAAGGGTAGGGTCCAGGTAATGGGCGGAGTCCGGCGGCCGTACTCGCTCCCCGCCGAGGTCCGCGGCACGAGGGGCGTGGCTTCCTTCAGCGGCTTCATCCACTTTTGGCCACGGCACTTCCTAAGGCGGGGTAATCGGCCCGGCATCCTGGCCCGGAGCCGTCTCACGTGTGCGGTTCACGTCCGGACCACGGGTCTGGCAGCTCGTCCATTTCGGCGGCGCTCGATCCCTCGACACTCCCTTCCTGGACCTGCGAAGACACCAGCGTACATGCACGGGGAAAAGACCAGTCTCCCGAGGAGAGGCGCGTTCGGCATTTTAACAGCGGCGGTGATGAGGCTTCATTCATATCAGGTGTGCCTCATCACAGGCCGCCAGACCTGGCTGTTTTAGCGCCCCTCCTCTCTCGCACGCCCACTCCCGTCTGGAGCCTGGTGAAGGGCGGCGATTACGGACGGGGTGACGATGATAATAAGGGGGGAGGCAGCCGACTCATCACAATATGTTCATTTTCTTTAACAATATCTCAAAAAAAAAAAAAAAAAAATCAAACCCAGACTGGATCATTGAATGGTAGAAATGTTACAAGCGTTTAAGATTGAGCACAGCAGTGTGTAAGTGGTTCAAACAGAATCTGACTGTATGAACCATGTTTGTGCCATACATTACCAAAACTGGGTTTTGTTAAGTTATTGAAGTTTTGAATCGAGTGTTTCATTTTGCAAAAGTTCTGAGATGTTGTGCTACTTGTGTGTATAGATGTGTGAATTGTGTGTAGTGTTTTGACAAAATGAGCCTTGTGTTTAGAATCGTAGCAATCGAAAAAACTGTAATGTCCACACATGGTTAAATGTGTGCTATTTGCGTTCATTTTGTGATTCCTGAGGTAATTATATTGTGTGTTTGTGTTTCTAAACGAGAACATGGTTAAACCTGTGCAAAATGATGTCGTTCTTGTGTAGTTTTTTGCAGAAAACACTGAGCAAATTGAAACGTGTGAAAGCAGGTGAAATGTGTTAAAAGTTTTGAGAAATGTGCTACAGTTCTACACAGATCCTAATAAAACGTAAAATTATCCAGAAAAAATAATTTATTAAATCATTATTATTATTAATTTCTTTTTAATTATTAATTTATTAATTAATTTATCCAGATCAGTGTCCACTTCCATTTACAATATCATCCTATTCTCTCTTAAAAGCTACTTCAAAACTACTAGCTCCTGCTCTGTGTTGTAAGGTTCCATCTCCTGTTTTAGTCGGTCATTAGTTTTGTGGACTGGTAGCACAGTTCTGCAGGGATTAGTGGATGATGACAGTTTTGTGTATCACCTCAGTTGCCATGTCAGACTCATCAAGAAGAAGCTAAAGGTGTGCTCATGGTAGCATACAGCTGAGTCTCTTTCTAGTAATGCCAAAAATCTTAATTTGCATATTCTCTGTCTGTCTTCATACTTTAGTAGTCTCTTGTGTTAGATCAAGGGCAGATCAGAGGACACTGATATGATCAAACTAACTCAATAACTCAGCCAAGCCTGGAGGAATGAAGTAGGTTGTTCCCTAATCAGCATCACTTTTCACCTTCACCCTTCACCCTACTGGAAAAAGAAAAAATGACAACATACCGAACTAACAGGGTGTCACAATTAACACTCAGTTATGTAAAAACAGAGAACATCTGGTAGCATAGACTATATCAATGTGGCTTTAAAAGAGCATCAAGTGTGATTGATTAGTCAAATATTAGTTTACTAAAATCAGCACTTCTGTCCACTTTTAGCTCCCTCTCTTTTTTATTTACAATTTCAATTTAACAACAGTTGTAATTTTCTATTGACTGATCAGTTAGAACTCTACTATCACTTTGATAGACTCCATCTAGATTGTTTCTATGGCCTGCATGCTCCAGCATCCCTGTCAGTCATCCTACACAGGATAAGCCATTTGGAAAATTTGGTTGGATGGCTTTGTGCAACTCTTCTGAATGACTGTGATTTATCAGTGGAAAACCATACTTATTGTTTTGCACATTAAGCATGTCAGCATCTACAGTCAGGTTCTTATATATTTGGACCCTTATATATTTTGGACAATCTTCATAATTTTGGCTCTGCATGCCACCAATAGAGAATTAAATATAAAACAATCAAGATGAAATTGAAGTGCAGACTTCAAGCTTTATTTCAAGATGTTAAACAAAATATAACATAAAATGCTTTGGAATTACAACCATTATTATACACAGTCCCCCCAGTTTGTGGCTTGTTTGTGGGTCTTTCTGTCTTTAGTTTTGTCTTCAGCAAGTGAAATGCATGGTTAATCGGGTAGAAATCAGAAGATTTGGTTTGACTTGGTCATTGCAAAATTTTCAACTTTTTTTACATTTAAAAACTCCTGGGTTGCTTTTGCTATATGTTTTGGGTCATCGTCCATTTGTACTATGAAATGCCACCCAATCAACTTTGCTCTATTTGGCCAAATCTGGGCAGAGACTATATCCCTATACACTTCAGAATTCTTCCGGCTGCTTCTGTCCTCTGTCACATCATCAATAAACACCAGTAACCCAGTGCCACTGGAAGCCATGCATGCTCATGCCATCATACTGCTCCACCATGTTTCACAGATGTTGTAAGCTTTGGATCATGTCTTCTCCATACTTTTTTCTTCACGTCATTCTGGTACAGGTTGATCTTAATTTCAGCCATCCAAACAATGCATATCCATAAGTGGTCGGGCTTTTTTGATGTTTTTTTGGCAAAGTCGAATCTAGCCTTGTTTGCACCTTGTGGTGAACCCTCTGTATTTGCTCTCATGAAGTCTTCTCTTGATTATATACTTTGACAGTGATACGCCTACCTCCTGGAGTGTTCTTCACTTGGCTGGATGTTGTGAATGGGTCTTTCTTTACCATGGAGAGGATCATCCACCACTGTTGTCCTCCATGAATGTCCAGGCCTTTTTATGTTGCTGAGCTCATTAGTGCATCCTTTTTTTCTCAGAGTGTACCAAGCTGTTGATTTGGCCACTCCTAATGTTCCTGTTATCTCTCTAATAAATTTGTTTGGTTTTTGAAGCCTAACAATTGTCTGTTTCACTTGTATGGAGAGATCCTTTGACTGCATGATGTGGGTTTACAGTAACAGCTTCCAAATGCAAATGGCACACTTAGAATCAGTTCCAGACCTTTTACCTGCTTAACTGATGTAGAAATAATGAAAGAATAGCCCACGCCTTTCCTTGAAACAGCTTTTGAGTCAATTGTCCAATTACTTATGGCCCCCTGAAAAAGGGGGGAGGTACGTATTAAAGACCTTTTCTCCAATATTGATGAGAATGCCAAATTCAATGCTCAAATTAAAGCTCAAAATTTGTACTTTAAGCCCATATTTATTATATAACTGTAACTTGAATATGTTTTGGTCAGCAGCTAAAATAATACAAACTGTGCCTGTGTCCAAATATATATGGACCTATGACCAGGGTAAAAAAGGTCAAGTGCATTGCCATGTTTCTTTAATTAATTCAAATGCTAGAGTGCGTGTGTTATGAATGTAAAACACCAAAGCATGGAACAAAACTGCCAAACACATGCCAAATTAAGGAGGTGTCTTCAATTTATTAAAGAAAACACTTCTAATCTAAGAATTGTCAATATAATCGTGACCAGTATGTTGTTATGCAGTTAGTGCATAATATAAATGCTATATTACTATGGTTTTTTTTCCCCATAATTTTATGAGGAAGCACATTCATGTGTTTGCTTGCGTGCTTTAATTTTGCATTTGTTTGTGACAGCAGTGCTGCTGAATGCGTGTGTGGGCAGCTTGCGTGAGTACTAATGGAGTGCTCTGAATGAACACAGCAGGGGGAGAGAGAGACAGACTTGACAGAGTCGGGCATGACGAGTGAGTAAGCACATCATTCACTCCACCTCTATCCAGCCCTTTCTCCTCCAGACATATAAAATAATTTCAGCAGTTCAATCCAATTAATTTCTGTTATTTGAATATTTTTAAAATGTGCATTTTTTCTGAAACATTTCTAAAGGAAAAAAAAAAATGTGTACATACACATGGAACATGTAATATTCTTCCAGTTTCATAAAATGTCATCATTCAAGTGTTCCAAAATAATACAAAGTCACCTTCTCACTCCTTAAATGTCCTACACAGTAGTACACACAAAAGACACAGAAGCAATACATTCTCCACACCCTCCCCTTGCTATTTGCCCCTAGCTTCTGTCCTCCAATAGAGGAGAAGAGGGGCAGATGGAGAGGGAGGCAATGGGAGATAGTGTGGCAGTAGGAAAGGGGTTTGGGGGTGGGGGGTAGTATGGGTTGATCTCTGCCTAAAACTGCTTGGATACAAGAGGGGAGGGGTGTCTGTGTGCATGTGGGTGTGTGTCTAAGAGAGTGTGTGCATGGCATGTTTTATTACCGATTTGGAAATATGTGTAGTGAGTTTTTGATTTTCGTGCATGATCATGTTTTTATAGGAGTGTGTCATATTTAATGTGTTAATTTTCTGTAAATGCATGTATAGTGAAAGTGTGTGTAAATGTGCAGAATGTCTGTGTATAAGTAGTGGTGATTTAAATAAACCAAATCCTGGACAGTCTCATGTATTTTGTGCATATAGCAATTGAGTGTGTGTGTGTGTGTGTGTGTGTGTGTGTATGTCTGAATTCTTTATGTAGAGACCAGTTAGGCAAAACAAGTTTTATTTAAAGGGGCTATTTTTCATTCTTTGTTTCATTCATTGCATGTACACACTTGTAAGTGTGTGTGTGTCAGCCTCCGAAGCACCTGAACCTTTTTTACATGATAGACTGGTGATGGCGATTATTAATAAAACAGGGAAAAATCTGTCTATTCTGCAGTTACCATGGCTACAGGGAAAGTTTTGCCAAAACTGAAACTGGTGTTCAGAACCAGATTTATATCAGTTCTGAATGAATTTAACTTGCATAAATTAGGAAAAAAAAACTCTGTGTATTGTTTTGTTGAATAAAATGCAGTGAACATTAGATTGCAATTCCCAGATTAAATCACCCTAAAGGCACTGGCATAAGAAAACAAACACAGTTCATAGCCCCCATATATTCACTTGTACTTACAAGCCACCACAGAGTCATGGGGACCAGCTGGGATCAGGTTAAATCCCATTCAATCCTAACAGATTAAAACATTTGAGTCTATTATGCTGCTTAAACTCCTTTCTTCCTCTAGTCCTCTTACAACCCTCTCCAAAATTTACAAGTTTGAAATCTGTACCCCCTGCAGAACAGTTGGCTCACTGAAGCACTGCTTGAATAGAGAACTACCTGCCTCAATATAAACCTTTGCCTCAGTAGACCTCAGTCTCATAGAGCAGTGGTTTACAACCACGTCCATCACGTTTGAAAATAATGAACCAATATGAAACCCAAGGCACTTTTTCTTCCTCCAGTGAGCCCCCTACCACTGCACATTTTGGAAGTCTCTCTCATTGAGACATTGAACACTACCTCAGTACAAACATCTGCATTCTAAATGCATATACACAGACAGAATCTCCAAAACACAAGTACACATTCTATACCTTACCTAACACACGGACGGCAAGACCGCACACACATTATACATACACACCACTAAAACAGAACATAATTAGATAGTACATCCAAAATGCATTGTTTATTAAAATGCTTGTCTTTGCTGAAAAAACATGAATAACAGTAAAAAGCAGAGAAAAATATTAAAGGAAATAAAGGATGAAGAGGGGAAAAACAGGTGAAATACAGAGACTAGAAAGAAGGACAGACAGTAAAGATTTCCAATGTGTACACTGTAAAAAAAAAAAAAAAAACACAATTTGTTGAGTCAGCTTAAAATAATTTGTTACCCTGCTGCCTTAAAATTTTAAGTTCAGTCAACTAACATAAGTTTAGTCAACTTGAAATGTTAAGTTGTACTAAGTAACAACTTAACAGATGGGTAAGTAACCCAGCTGCCTTAAAAATTTAAGTTGATTCAACTCAAATGTTGTCACTTAGTACAATTTAACATTTCAAGTTAAACAAACTTTTTTTGAGTTGACTGAGCTTAAAATTTTAAGGCAGCCAGGTTACAAATTATTTTAAGTTGACCCAACAAATTGTTTTTTACAGTGTAGAGTGATACAACAATTTTATAAAAAACACAGATTAAACAACCATTATACATCCATTATGATCAACCCTCTTGATCTTGGTCTTAAACAACCAGTACAGTATAAAACATGACAAAAAAAGTGCAACCGATTTCTACAAAATCATATAGAAAAGTCAATTACATATAATAATGTTGATGCAGATATCAGTTCTGAATTTTAATATGGCAAAAACAATCTATTGCTAGGGGCACCTGGACTCTAAGCAATTAATCTTTTTTATGTATTTATTTTATTTAGTTTTTTTAAAAAACAATCCATAATTTAGCAGCATTTAAATTTGATGCAATTTTTGTCCCTCATTACATTGTTTATAGCCACAGAAAATCAGTTTTATTTATTTTACTATTATTATTTCATTCTTTCTTTAATTCATCTGCTCCAAAAAATACTGATCCAAAAAATTTGGAGGTTCCTGGATGCATCACAACTGCCTGCAGTGACTGGTCAGAAAATACAGTGTCAATTTGAATGTTGCTATGACCAGTTGACACTGACATATTTGTTACTGGTCATACTAATTGCTGTAGTTCACTGTGCTGTTAGTGGTAAATTGTTACTCTGTGCAAATGCAGTTTTGAGATTTTGTGTTCTGTACCATTTGATAAAAATACACAATTAACAAATAGGAGTATGAATAAGAATATACATATTGTTTTAAGAGAAAAGGCACAGGTTTCCCAATTTCAGATTTTTTTCTTTCTTTTTTTTTCCATTTTCCACACAGCAACTCCATGATAAAAACCTGCCATATGAATAAATGCTCCATGACTTCAGCTGCCATATTAATAAATACACATACAAAAAATCATGAATAAATGTAGAAATCAACAAGTGAATAAATAAAGGTTGGCATATTAGCACTCTGTTTAGATGTCTAATATCACTAATATCAACAGCCTCATCCAAGCACTTAAATTCTCATAAAATAGGAAGAATAGGAGGGTTTACACCGAGCCTCATTCAGTGTTCTGTAAATAGTATTTCACATGACACCTTAAATTTTCTTTTCTCTTTCAACCTGGGTATTACATCATTTCCTACATAGTATTAGGTTGAGAATCATCATTAGGTACTGGTAATATGCCATCACTGACCATATAACATTATTCATTTAGACATGCTAACATGATGTGTATAGTAGTTGTGGTTAATTCTTCCACTTCGAGGCATTGTCACACATATTCTACAGCAAATAAATAAAGTGGTTTAATTTACATTTAAAATCCCAGCACACACACTCTTTCTCTCTCTCTGTCTCTCTCTTTCACACACACACACACACACAAAGTTTAAAAAAAAACACTAAGTAAAAACAACTTGTAAAAAAAAAAAAACTGTAATAACTTCTGTTACAACCCACTCACAAATTCATAAGATATCAGATATTGAAAAGTCGGTTATGCTGCTGCTACAGTTTTCCTCACAGCTACAAAAAGGGCCTTTCATGCCATCACTGTGTTGTCTTACTGACGTTTTCAAAATGTAATGAAAACAAATGTAATTCTCAGCATTTTCAGCAGCAGTTTGAGAAAACAAAACAATTATAGAAACATATAGAAAACTATTTTGTTCTATGCCATCTTATTAATAATATATTTTTAAATGCCCAAATGCCATGAGTCCTACCAATTATTGCTGTCAAGTCTTAATTTAACCTTATTTTAGGATCAATGACTAGAATTTCCCTCAGATTTAAACAGGCTTCTGAGGGGACAGCATATTCACATCCGGTATCACATTTCCTTAAAGGTGAAGTGTGTAATTTTTTTTTGGTTGTTGATGTTTAAATACTGTCATGTAAACACTGTGGCTCTGTTGGGCAACATTTTGAGTGTTTGAGCATCTCGTCCAGCACAACACAACAACAATGGCTCAACCAATGTCATGATTTTGGGGTAGGGCTACCTGTTTGGCTGACTAAATCCACTTTACATTAAATTAAATTACTCTCATTTCACACTCAAAAAAGGCCATTTCCCAACCCAGTCAATGTCAAACTATATCTAACATGTTGAGTTCTCCAAGATTCTTTAGAAATACAACCTTCAAACCTTTCAACATCATATACTTCAATTCTTCTCTGACACTGAGAAGACATTCAGTTAGTTGTGTTTTTTGCATCAGGTTTGTAAAGGGCTTTGCTGTACAAGGTTTGAAGGCTTTATTGTGATTGGTGAGGTTTGGGCATAGTCCTGCAATGGACTTGTTGTCCCTAAACTCACAGACTGGCATTGGCATCTATTTGGTTCTGTAAAAGGTGTGGTGGAAGAGACAAAGCTGTCCTGCATGGCTGGACTGCTCCTGCTGGTGAGAGGGAAAACTGGAAGGAGGACACTTCCACTTCCTCTTTCTTTAACCATTCTGCCTTTATGAGAGGGACCAGATCTAGGCGGGGAAAAAATGGGAGCAATGTGCACCCATGTCAGTCTTGAACCTGACCACCTGATAATCTTGTGCTCCGGGGTTTCACGAAATTGGTTGTCTGATTGGTTTGTGTCTGAGGAAAGGGGAGGAGTCTCTGAAGTGCCCTCCCCTCCATCAACATATGGCCACTGATGTTGCTCTTCACAACATTTGAGTTTGGAGCGTTTACACACCACAGGAGGTGAAGAGGATGGTGAATCTGTGTCTGACCAGCTCAATCTTCGCTTCTGCAAGAGCCAAGAGAGAATCAAAAAAGTGCATAAATGTCTACAAAAATCACATAGTATAAAATGGTGCATACCAGCTAATATGCTATGGGTCTCTTGCGTATGTCTATACTAACCTTGACTGGAATATGTAATTGGTCTTTGTGCTTGTGTGGGGGAGTGATATTGCTGATGCCATGGGTGGAAATATTTTGAGGCGAAAGGTCAGCAAGGATAGGTGTCACAGAACCTTGAGCAGTCACTTGAGGGAACCAAAGCTTTAGCATCATCTCTATCTGCAGCAAAGTGGGCAAGTACCTCTCTCTGTAGACAACAAGGGAAAGTGAAAAAAAGACACAGAGTAACACAGACAAATATATATAGTCTGAAATGCATGTTTATCTCTCTCTCTCTCTCTCTCTCTCTTTCTCTCTCTCTCTATATATATATATATATATTAATCACATTAGTAACTGGACTCATTCTGATGAGCATTAGTAAAACATGTCAATTTTTAAAGTGATGAACTACAACTGTGGTTACATCTGTGTGAACTTTGGGGTTGAAAATGATTGCCAATTGGTTTAATATTATGGTTACACTTTACAGTTAGTTTGTGCATTATGAATAATATGAATAATAACAATATGAGCAATAAGTGAACACTTACAACAATATAACTTTACAGGATCTTAATCAATCATTAACCTTGGCTAATGTTAATTTATAAATAGACAGTTGTTCACTCTAGTTTATCATGCATTATGCATAAACTTTCATGTTAAAATATATATGCAGATGAAGAGTAATAAAATGATTACTTCAGTTATTCTAAAATTACACTGCAATTACATCAAGTTCAGCACAAGTCTGCCAGTGTCTTGCACAGCTCTGCACTGCCGGCAAAAATCCAATTACAAATCGATGATGATGCCTACACTGCACAATGACTCTCTAATTTACTTTGTGTTTGCACTGTTGTGATGAAAGCATTCATGAAAATGCAAAAGTCGAGTTGCAGTGGCGAGATCACTGCATTTGTGCACTCTACAGATATGACTATGTTCAGCTACAGTGCTCAGCGCTAAAACATTTTATGCAATGGAGGTAGATTGAATCTGGGCAGCTGTAATAGTAAACATGCAGTAAATGTTTACAGAAGAATTCCACATGTAATACTTATTTCATTTGAAAAGGTGTTACCCAGGAACAGGCACACCCCCTTTAAATAAAGAGTGTCAGTAAAGATAATTCTGTCTTCTTTTAACAATGTGCAATTAGGAGGTTGGCAGTAGGATAATAGGAGTGATGTGAGCAATCAACAAAACAGCAGGAGGCACAATGGTCTATTCTATATTAAAGACTGAATTCATAGGAGGGTTGCTTAACGTCAAACTAAACAGTGTAAGTATAAAATAGTGAAGACAAATGAAAATTAATCTATTAATCTATCCATTAACTGTCTGATCTATAAATCTATTAATTAATCATTATTCTATAATAGCTTTAATAAATTACTGAGTATAAATCAATCAACAAACTGGCAAATTTGAAAGAATAGAAGTACAAATTAAAATTCATTCAGCATAGTCTCAGGATCGAATTACAGAAAATTGGAAAAGATGCTAGTAGTTTCCACAGACTAGCCTTCAACAAATTAAATTTCGGACTGTTTAATTTCTGGCTGTTGACGGCTTTTTATTCATAGCACCTTCCACAGAAAGTTCTGTATTGACGTTTAGACGTAACAAGTAGCATTAAGCTTGGTTGTTGTTTTGAAGATGGACCCTAATAATGTCATAAATACTTGCAAACAAAAAGGTGAGTTTATACCTAACAAAGTACTGCAAAACAAGCTTTTCGCTTATTCTTTTATGATCTGAATTATATCTAATAGAGTTCGTATTGATATTCGTGCTCTCTCACCCAATATGTGGTTTCTGCAGGACTCCTACAATCCTCTGAATTCTGTCCATTGCAACACTCTGCTGAAAACTGCTCAGACCTGCCAATCACAAGCAGTAAAAGGGCTGATATGATCTCACTATTCATCAGAAAAAGTCAGATTAAATCACTTTCTGCACTGTCTGATGTTTTTCCACTTGTGCAAAAACTGAAAATGATAAAGTAAATTGACATTTAGGCCTTGGGCTGCACCTTGTCATTGTCAGAACACACAAAAATGAAAAAGTCAGAAAATAAGAGAATAGAGAGAAATAAATAACCACACACATAAAAAGGCTGCGACACTCTATACAATTTATTACATTCCAATTACAGTTACTGCATATCTTCACATAAAGTGATGTTTAGGGCTAGACACACACAGTTTGCTTTTGTCTTACCTTTGTCAAATCGCCCTTTCTTCAGTCCATTTAGAAGCTCTAGCAGAGGCCGAACATACCCCTGGAGTTCTAAACACTGAGGGGGAGAGAAATCCACCATCATGCGATGTTCAATTACTAACTTTTTAAGATCTTGTTTGCATCTGATATTAATATCGATTTTAGGCAATCCTGACATAGCCTCTTAAATCACAAGTACTCAGTAGTAAAAAGCAATGGATCTCCACTGACTACATTTGACTGGAAAACTCAAGACAGATGTTAACACCACATGGAAAGTGTTGAGATTTGATAAAAACAAAAATTCTCACCTTACGAGCAAACAGCAGGTCTCCTTCAATTCCTCCATTCTTCCCTTGCTCACTCCCTGAGCTGTTCCATCCCAATACAGAAGAAGATGACGAGGAGAGGGAGAGAACTGATGATATGGATGAAAACGTTGACCTAGGATGACTGTTGTCCTCTGATCTCTCAGGGTCACTGGACACACTGAACCCATCATAAGCCCACTGAGATCCAGGAGGCTCTTGCTCCCCATTCATACTGTAAACACTTCTGTTAGAGAGACCTGATAGAGTCGAACGGATTCCATGGGGCTTGGGTTTTGTTCTTTCCTCGAATAGGAAAACATCTGTTTCATCATCACTGAACAAATAACTGTTGTTGGAGCTTAGTGAATCCTGTGATGGCCGAGAGGAAATAGATCCTGTGGACTGCATGACTGTGGGAAAGAAAAATACAAAATATAGAGAAATATCCAAAGCCTTAAAGTAAAAATGTATGTGTAAAATAAATTACTATTGTTACACTATGTGCCATGAATATTTCAAAGCCCATCTTGTGTACTTTAATGGAAGCAAGGAAATATGACCTACAATGGGCAGTGTCACAAATTTACATTTAGTTAATGACCTAGAATTTGTAAATGTGTCTTATTCATTCATCAGTTAATTTTATACTTTTTTTTTAAGCTAAAATTTTCCATAATATTATTATATTTTTTTCTGTTAAAAAAAAAATATGGTTGAGGATGTCTGCATTTATTTTATCAAAGCTACAGCAAAAACAGCAATATTAGGAAACAGTGTAACAATTTAAAATAACTTTTCTATTTTAAGATATTTTAAAGGGTAATTTTATTCATGTGACTTATTCTATACTTTTTTTTAAAATTCTTTCAAGTTTTAAATTACATTTAAAATCTCAGATTTTCATTGCAGTCGTTCAGACCCTACTGCAGTGCATATTGAAAAAGAAACCCTACTTCAAATACACCCAATTTCAATATTAAATTTATTTTATCCATACTGTTTTATCTGAGCCAGTACAGAGTACATGGGGTCTGTGGAGACCCTCTAAGACAGAAGAAAGGAGCATGCATGTCTGTGCAAGTGTATAAGTGTGTGTTGTCTAGAGCAGGAAAATAGGGGGAGGGGTGCAGCGGGATGCTTTAACACTAATGGTTAAAAAAGGCAGCTAGGGTCTCTCTATTTCTTCATTTTCTCTCTCCTCCTCTCCCTCTAGCAAATACACACACAAGGACAGGGGAAGGGGCAGCGGCATACAAACACAAACACACTCACTATTCACTGCCTCACGTTCCTTTCCCCTCCCCCAACCGATTTTAATTTCTGTCCCTTTCTCCCTCACTCTTTCTCTTCAAGTGCGTCTCTATTCATTGCAAACACATAGAAAAAGCAAAGTATGTCTCTTTCCTCCTGTCTTCCTCCAGTCCATTTCTCTGTTTACCCTTGTCATTCAGTCTGTAACACTCTCTCTACTGCTCAGACATTTAGCAGCAATGAAAATGACAGTTGGGTCACCTATAAGGCTCTGGTTGTGTTGTTCTGTATCTATATATACATTCTATACACACAAATACAGTTCCCTTAACTGCAGTTATATATATAGAGAGAGAGAGAGAGAGAGAGAGAGAGAGATTCATATGTGTAATATGCACTTGTGAGTTTACAAATGGAACAGTCTGTGCACTATACGCAATTGTGTGTGTGTGTGTGTGTGTGTGTGTGTGTGTGTATAAAGTACACAGATTGCACAGACACTTGCATGTGGCTTACACGCATATGCTGAGTTACAGGAACAGGACACATACATGCAGACTATATCAAATAAGAGTTTCCCAATGTCAAAATGAGCAATCTAAATAATATTCCCTACTGTCTCCGTGTAATGGCATGCACCTTAACAATGATACTGAAAAAACAAAAACATACCTCAACTTCAGGGCACCTGTACAAGCAACGCAAGCCCTTTCCGACGATCCCGTCTACTCTACCCCACAGATCCCCTCTCTGGTCTCACTCTCTCCTCACTTCCCGAGTGTCAACATGTGCATAGACACACGTGCCCAATTTAGTGCCATCCACGCACAGCCTCTCTTTGGCCGCTGCAGTCAGATAGTAACAATCTTACTGGCTTACGATCTAGCCAGTAATTGTTCCGCTCTTCTGCCACTGGCCAGTCAATGGCTCGTGGCTCCGCCCATGCGTGTCGTATTTGTATTGGCAGGGGCGCAGCAAAGAAGAAGCGTAAACACGCGCAGGTCGGAAAGATACAGTAGTTACAGCGTGTGTGTGCGTAATGTACATAGGACGCATTCACTCTTGTGATGGGAAAGGAGCAAAATCATTACGCAAGGCAATCATAAAATCATAACTCATTCTCACTCAATATCACGTGGTAGCGTACACTGAAAGACAGCTAATTTATAGACATGTCAGACAAGTCAACTCAAACACGTGAATTTCTGTCTTTAGTCTCACCTGAACAACATTGAAACAGTTCATATGAACAAGCTTTTACGTCATGCATTATTTGTTTAAGTCTTTAGTTGAAGTTTTTGTTTTACATTGTAGCTAATGATTTAAAAATATTTTAAAAATTAATGATGTGATTTTTTGTTCAACGTATTCCTTGAAACATTTTCCGCCCCCACAATGGTTTCAGCACGGCTATCGGAAAGATGTTAGGCTATACATTTAGTACCCTTTGTGCATGTAAAGTGAGGTTCAAACAGGCCGTCCATAGACTCTTTATTGGGGAACAAAAACTGCATCATGGGCACAGCTGTCAAACAGTCAAATAATATCGCAGGCCACTGGTTCTGATCATTCCAGAGGACATGTGAATGCGCCTGTATCCCTTTAAGAGCAACATGCACAAGGACGTGAACTGCAGCCTAAGAGATTTGTGAATGAAATCCATAGTCACGCCTCTAATACGGAATCGACCAATGAAAATTATGATAACCATTCTGACAAGCCCCACTCACTAATGATTGACCAATGGCGAAAGCTTTATGGATCAGTAGCATTCGGAGCTGTGGGAGCGTTGTGTAAGACGGTTTCACGTTGAAACGAATCTCTACGCTGTTAAATTTAAGTAGGTGAAACGGACGAGAATAGGCTGAAACGTTAATATATATCAATTTTATTTAAAAAGCCAGAAATTCATGTATAAAATAATTTAAACTTATCTTAACCAAAGAGTTCAACTTCATTGCAAAATCAAGCACTGCAATTTTTGCTACTAATGCGTTTTTTAAAAGTAAATATTAACATAAAATCTATAGGCGTGTTCTCTATTGATTACAAAGCATATTTAGCTGTAGATGCACATATACACTAATGAAAATGCATTTAATTCTTCAACAGGGAGTATCCCTGAGTATCCCATATCACCTATGTGAAAAACTGCCCCTTTAAACTCAAAATCTGTCTGTGCCACCTTTAGCACCAATAACTCTCTATCTGTGTGTGTGTGTTGTATACATAAATTAGACTGAATTATTGATCTTGCTGTCCATTTACATCTGGAATAGAATTTCATGGCATTTTATCTACACTACATTCTTGATGCGCTTACATCATAGAGGAAAAAATGTGAGAAGGTTGAATCCATGCTTGACAAGCTCCTCTCTCAACATCTCCACAGCCCTCTTCCTTTGTGACTGGTGATGTTGTTCTGAACCAACATGTCAACAATGCTCTTGTTCCAATCAACTTAATTGTCCACCTGAATGTTCTCAAACTTAATTTCAGGAGCAGAAGTTGTCCCAGGTGGACTACAAATCTGCAGTATCAACAATCATAGCACATTATTTAAAAATATAGAATTGTATCGACAAACTCTTTAGATCTGTTTCCTAGCTTCTATCTCTCCTTCCATCCCTTTTTCTACCCACTCCACAAACTTTTACACTTACACCTCTTTCTTTACCCCTCCCCCATTTATATATTTATATGCCCCTTATATATATATATATATATATATATATATATATTAATATATATATATATATATTAAACATATATATTTTTTGTATATTTTTTCCCCTTTATTGTCAAAGCAATTATGATAAATGTGTAAACAATTGGAAAACTGGGTTTCCTGTACAATTCCGGTACAATTAAGTGAATAGTTATTAGTTTGGGGCCAAATATATATGACCAATTACAGAGTTTTGTTTGCTGTGTTTGGACAAATGGTACATAAATATTTGTGATTTGTGTAAAACTAATAGAGGAGCTACAATTGCTTTTTCCAGGTATTTTTTAGTATTGGTTGGTTGTATTAACTATTATGAAAACATTTGAGAGATTTGTGTACATTGTTTTAAGAAAATTATTTGCATGCATTGTAATTTGTATGAAATTAATGAAAATTTACAATCTATTACAACGTGTTCAGTTAGCTGTGTTGACTGTTTTGAGAACAGTGACCTGAGTTTGGAGAAATGTGCCAAATCGACTGAAAAAAAAAACTGTAAAAGATGGACTTTACTGCCCTCCAGCGTTTGAATAATCAAGTGCAATAAGGCGTGCAATGCGCTTAGTGAGGTCTTTGAACTCTGGGCTTGAAAGCAGACGTTCTAAACTTTGTAGAGACATTATTTTCATATTCAACAAAAATGTACATCCTTTTTAAGATACATTTGCTCCAGTTACATTTTATTCTGTCAGGGAAATTCAAATTTCCAAATGGCATGTCCTAGTCAATTCAGTTGTTTCAGTCAGTGTCTACTCATTTCATCTTTCATTAGAAATCATATATGGACAACCATATCATTGTCCATTAGAATAGCATTCCTTTTTTTTTGCTATGAATTTTTAACAGCACAATGAAATTTGGTAGTTCATACCACAAATTTTCCGTCCTCTAGCTCTGGTCTCCCTCTTACAGACTCTATTCATTCTCTCTTTATTATCACCTCAGTACCCCTTCAGTCAGGGTTTCCTGCTCCCCTCAGTCCTCCCCCCTCAGCTAGTTGTGTCATACACATTTTTCAGTATCCAGCAACAAGTGATTTTCCCGTTCATTTGTCCCTTTCTCCTTTCAGTTCTCTCTCTTTCTCTCTCTCTCTTTCTTCTGTGGCATGTGATGGGCTCTCTTTTCCACAGTTCAGCTCACTGGACCAAATCATTTAAATCCAGAAAAGGAAACCAAATTATTCTTTCTTTGTGAACATTTTGGATACATTTTTGAAGTTATTCTGCTATAAACCTGTTTACCATTTTTTCTAGTGTACTGGTGTGTTTATATCTTTCTCATTGTTTGAGTGTGTGTAACCTGTGGAAAGGAGGGTAAAAGCATGGACCTTGTCTGGATAACAGTGGCTCTTTTTCTCTTTTATAAGTGTGTGGAGTGCTCAAGAACTGGTAAGACTCTGATTATCTATGTAATATTAATGCAGTGGCCTGTTGTAACACGTTATGGTGATAATTATTACTAAACACAGATGAAAAGAGCAAGTTATAGGAATTATAGTTCTGTTTGCTTTTTAATGCTTCAATAACTTTTAAATGTTCTATAATTAAACTGCCCGGACGTGCTAGTCACTGATGGTCTTTTTTGTAAGTAAGGCTTAAAAATTAGGTTACAATTTAATTGTTTGAGTCCAAAAATTGTGTTTCTTGAAATACATGGGGAATCTGTTGTAACCTTCGCGTTCACCCCCCCCCTTCCTCTCTCTCTCTCTCTCTCTCTCTCTCTCTCTCTCTTTAGCAAAAGAATGGACATACACAGGTAGTACAGTTCTTTAATTTTTCCTCACTCTTCGTGATTTTGTAACCTGCATAATAGCATATACTTTTAAATTACTTTGGTTCATAGCTAGGAACGAGAAAGGAACATTTTGATATTTTCATCAAGCTTACCTTTTTGTCTCTCTTTCGTTTCGTTTCCTTTGGTTTCAAACTGTTTTACTTCCAATTCATCTGTTCAATAGTAGCAGCACAGTCACGTGGAAACTGAGAGAGAAAGAACAAAAGAGAAATAGAGGAGGTTTCAGTAGGTGAAATAGTTTGCATATAGTAGTACATAGTACATAGCTTAAATTAGTGTTTTCATTTGATAAAAAAGAGCAGCATGATGAAGAATAAGAGACTGCTATTGCTATTGCACTGCAATTCACACATACAAACACAATTTTACATACTTCAGTTTGTTAACTGTACAGTTCAGTTAGTAACGCTTTTTAGTATCAGACTTGTGTGAGTGGATTTTAAAGAGTTTACAAAATTCCACACACTTGCATAAATGTCACAAATACAAATATCTTCTGAGCCAAGATTTATTTGTTTATTAATATAAATTAATTTATACAAAAATATAAAATGTAGTATTTTCCTGCAAAGTAATACCATTTTGGGACAACCTCTTATGATCTTGTGACATTCTTGGCATAGTAAGTCCTCTGGAAAAGCTCGTTCAGCCATATTTGCATTGCATGTGCTAAACTGTTACATAATCAGGCCTAATCAGTGTAGCACTAAATACACAAAAGGCCCAGCAAATCTAAAACAAAATTTAAAAAAAAGGTAAAATAATATGGGTGAATCTGCAACCAGTACCTCACTGGCATGAAAAGTTCTTTGAAAAAAGCATCTTTGTACTGATTATACATGCATTTCACACAAATCCTCAGGACTGTGCCATTGTTGTGACAACCCATTAGTTTTGAACAAAATGTAGTTACTTTGAGTGATGCTTTGTTCTCTGTCCGTGTTTGGGGAAGCATGCAAGAGGTAAACTGGCAGTAGTCTGGAGTATGTCTCTTTCAGTTGTCATAGAGATCTCCTTGGCAACTACAGATCAATGAGAGCAACTCTCCCACCCCCTACCCACTTTTTGGAGTTTAACAGGGGTTTGGGGGGATATTCTTGGTGAACAGTGAGATTGAGTGGGCCTCTAATCCCTGTGTACACAGAACTGATTTAGCACCATGCTGAAACACTATGGCTCATTTGCAAAGTTTTCTTTAATTTTTATTTAAAATGAAAATATTTATTTTAGTAAATTTGCTTTAAAGCTTTTAAGTCAAATATGTTTTTATCTTTTTTGGTCACTTTTTTATGTTGACCTTTGTCTTTTAATGTCTAAATTCACTACAGAATATTTCAGCACTGAAAAACGTGTGTGTGTAGTCTACGCTTTTGTAACCACGTGTCTCCTCATTAACTTTGCATGACTTAACACTTAGCTAATACTTCACTATAAGCTTTCAGAACATGACATAAACAGTCAAACAAACATTGTAACACTGGCATTTGTAACATTAATGATTCTACACACTTTTTCATTGATTGACTCCCACACCAACATTCACCTCGCTGTGGCACCCTTTTGTGGTTGTTTTAGGTGCTGTGGGACAGCCAGAATGGGCTGAGTTTTTTCCTGACTGTGGTGGTTCTAGTCAGTCACCCATAAATGTGGACACATCGCAAACACTGTATGATCCAACACTAATCCCTGTGCAGCCCCTGGGATACAACCAGCATGGGAAGAGGCCATTCATACTTTACAATAATGGCCATACAGGTAAGTTTGTCTTTTTTACACATTCAAAATTGTTTCAGACTTAGAAGACAGACAGACAGAAACCATGAAACTATTAAGTGCTTTTTACAATACACATGGTTTCAAGCCACTTTATATTATAAATTATTTGAATGTATATAATATCTAAATATCTTTATGCCTCATAGTTGCAATTTAGCAAATTCAAGTTATTTTGTAACTATAAGGTATGAATATATTACGATATAGAAAACAATCTTTATAATGTGGCTTGAAAATTAATTAGGATTCTTAAGTCACACTTAAAAATTCACAAATGTCTTTGCACATTCATACATTTGAGTGTGGCTAAAATCTACATCACTGTAACACAATTTGAGCATTAAACTGTGTGATAGTGAAATACTGCTTGCTAAATATGACCCACTTCTTTGCCCTCTTAAACCTCCCTCTTGTTTTCTCACACAGTGCAGATGACATTGCCGCATTGGATGGGCGTGGCTGGATTGCCATGGCATTATAGTGCTGTACAGCTGCACCTGCACTGGGGTAATGAAGTGAGCATGGCTACAGGAAGTGAACACACCATTAATGGACAGAGCACTGCAGCAGAGGTGTGTGCTTCTGTTGTGTATCTATGTAATTGTGTTTACATTACACAAGTTCAATGTAAACTTTCAAATACAGTTCCAACTCCAGCCAGTCATTACACTGATTATTGCACTGCTCAAAAATTGTTCTCATTAGTAGATCATGTACTCATGTCTTTCATTAGACAGTATGCTCAGAATAGCATAGCATACTACCAGGGTTTGTCACTAATGGGGTTAAAGGCAGGGGGTCCTGTGCTGCAAAACAGACTAACATAAGATATAAACGACTACTGTTCAGACAAACAAAACCTGGGAATCAGTTTGCTGCTGAATTAAATTAGGTGCGTTAGATGAGAGAGACATCAAATATTTTTTTATAAATGGGTCTTAAAGTGCATGTTTTTGAAAATGATACCATTATTGTAAACTACGAAAATGTGAATTAGTGAAAACGGTGATGTGATGTATTCAGTCTATAGAAATGCACATATGTGCAGGCACATAGTCTTTCTTTGCAAACTGGCATCGCCAACTACTGGCCTGACATGTATAATACAGCATTGTAAGTCATTGTTGCAGGTTTGTGTGAACAGGGATCATTTTGACAACGTTTTTTGTATGTAAAACTTTTCAAAAACATACATTTTCCGTTTTTAGTACAACCATTATCGTATAAACATTGAGAAGTATTGCTTTTTAGGCAGGGGACTCCAACACATCGTTTGTGAGCAACTAGTAGCTCGTGGTCAGATTTGAAGTAGCTCGCCAATCCAATCAGAGTGGACTAATATAGACTGGTTTCCCCTCTAATTCACAGAAATTATTTGTTTTGACATATCGGTCGTGAGGTAATTTTAATTATCCTGTTTAGTATTTTAATTATCATTAAACCCGTATCTGATTATTGTAGTTTGAAAAATTTGTGGTAGGGTAGACCGGTTACAGCTGATACACTTTTTACTTTTTCCGTTACCACACCAAAACTAGGGATTGAAAAGAGTTTTTTCATATGACATTTCCTTAACCTGTCTACTAAAATATTAACAATTATCCACATTTGTATCCTGAGACACCCATCCGTAAAGCTGTAAATCTGCAAATCTGCTTAACCAATTCATTGCAAATGTAAAATACTTTTAAAAATGACAATTCAACAGGTTTTATTTCCATTCAGTTGTTATTTGATTATTTGTTTAGTTAAAAGTAGTTCATTTATAAAACATTTTACAGTAATGGACAATTTAATTTCAGTTCATCATTTTAATAGTAACAATTGAGTAAAAGTTGAGTAACAGTAAAAAACACTGAACAATTGCAAATAGCAGTACTAAACCAGATTAAATGCAAACCATAACCTAATAAACATAATAACAATAATAAACATAATAAATGATACATTGCGTCTCAACTGTACCCTGCTGACCACCTCGAACATTTCTCTAGATTTTACGATGACCTTGCATAACACAAAGTCATGCAATATGTCAGTTTTTGGGCACAGATTAAGCTTTACAAAAATGTAAGTTAAGTCTAACAGTCATGTAAGGATGACAAGCTATTCAATGTGGAAAGGACGTGGTGAAAAACTTACCTTAGAAAAAAAAAAAAAAAAAACTTTTGATAACTTTAGACTGGAGAACCGCATGTACTTCAAGGTTTCCATGATCGAAGAGGGCGCTAACACGCATATACGAAGCAAACATCACAAATCAGACTTGTTGCGTACGCAACTTATTTAAGGTGTTTCAACTGTACCCCTGTACCAACTGTACTCGGTCTACCCTATATAGGCTACTACTGCTTACCGTTAGTAAGAGTCCCATGAAGGCGCAAGGCAGACTGCTGAGAGAAATTATATGAAAGAATGTATGATTTAATTAATTGTTTGAAGGCATAAGGAGTTTCGTAAGTTTCGTTGGGATTTCTTTTCATCTTCTCACCCTGTAATGAGCAATAAAGCAGTGCTCATAAGTTTAGCTGCTTTGTTTACAGCAGTTACCAGGGAAACAGCTTTATTTCTGTTCCATATGCACCACCTTTTGTCAAAAAGTGTATTTACACTTTTATATTATCTGAATTGTTGAGCATATTAGCTCATGTAGAACTGTTTGGAGCAGATAAAATATAATTTAGCATTCTGACTCATTCTTTTAGAAACTTTATTTTAACATGTAATACATGTCAGTAGATAACATGTTTATTTTTTGTGAATTTTCTTAAGTTAAATTTTTAATATTTAATTTTTAATGTTAACGTTTATGCAAACCAAAAGTGCATAGTGTCTCTTTTGTTGGTTTTCAACATAAAACTTGAAATGATTTAAGTGTTTGTATCAGTACTTTTTGAACATTTCTTTTTGAACATTTTTGCACATTTTAATATGTATTATACCATGTTATATTATGCATAACAGTTTGGAATTATACATTAGGCCGATTTAAGAGATTTAAGTACTGTATAACATGGGTAGCTCTCAGTCACTTTCATTTTAAAAAAAAAAAAAAACAGTAACTCTCGAATGAAAAAAGGTTGGAGAACCCTAATTTAAGGTCTACAGATGAAGTCAGGAACCTCCAAGTGGCTGATTCCAGAGGTCTAGTAAGTTCTTCCAAGACACAAATGAGACAAAGGTCTCAACAGTCTCATCCCATGCATAAAACAAGTGAATGCCTTACCAAAGAACAGCTTCAACTGGAAAGTGCTCAGCAGCAATTACTGACACATACACTAAAAATTTAAAGGAGAAGTCCACTTCCAAAACAAAGATTCACATATAATGTACTCACCCCCTTGTTCATGTCTTTCTTTCTTCAGCCGTGAAGAAATTGTTTTTTGAGGAAAATATTTTTGCATTTTTCTCCATGTAATGGATTCTATGGATTCCTTGGCTGCAGTTGTAAACAATCCCAGCCAAGGCGAAACGATCGGTTATTTTCATTAAAAAAATACAATTTAAATACTTTTTAATCTCAAAAGCTCGTCTTGCCTTTCTCTCCCTGAACTGTGTGTATTCTGACTCAAGTTAGGGTATGTCGAAAAACGTCTCAGGTTACTTATGTAACCCTGGTTCCCTGAGAAGGGAACGAGACACTGCGTCCTCTAGGTGTCGCTATGGGGAACGCCATCTCCGTGACCTGTATCTGAAGCCTACATACAAAAACATCAACAAAGTTGGCCGGCGACAGCCTATGACGTCACTTCCGGTGCGACCACAGTATAAAAGGACGCCGGTAGAACAGGACGGTTGCTTCTTCGTCTGAAGCTCACATCCGAAGCATGGCGAAGAGACTAGAGGACGCAGTGTCTCGGTTGAGCGTGAATAAAGAGCGCGCTGGAACTAGAGCGTGTAAAACCGTTCCTTTAGCAATAGCGTGTGAATCCCTTACGATAAAGGATTTTAGAATGGACGCAGAACTCCGGTGCATTCCATACCACAGTGTGGATTTTAGAAAAGTGCCCCAGGGTTCACCTGTGCACTTACCATATACATGGATTTGAGAACGTGCCCAAGGGTTCGTGTGGGCCTTACCATAAGAATGGATTTTCAGACGTTCCGTTGAGAAACGGTGGAATAAGAAGACCCTCAGGGTGAGGGGAGCACTGCCGGCTTAGCAAGGCTCTAAGGGGAAGGCAGTAAGGGCGCATCTCAGCCGCCCAAAAAGGCAATGCTCAAAGCAAAACCCTCAAAGAGAGGGGAGCAGAATATGCCAAACAGACAGTAGCCGCAGCTATCTGTCTACTAATCTGCCAAGAGCCGATACACTTAACCACACAGGGAAGGCAGTGTATCGGGACAGGCTTCTACTCCCTAGACAGGAGGAGCCACTGATCCCCCCAGAGGGGACGAGCTCTCAGCAAACCCTTTCCGCAGAGAGGGGAGCATCGTCACACCCTGTAAAGGAGCCTTGGAAGAGATCTGATCCCAGTGATCAGTTCCTTTGGCCTGAGGGGAAGGTAGTAAGGGCGAACCTAGGTTGCCCGATAGGGCAGTGCTCAAAGCAAACCCTTGACAGGAGGGGAGCATACTGCGCCAAGCAGACAGTAGAGCCGATACATTCAACCAAAATAGAAGGTAGAGTATCGGGACAGGCTTCTACTCCCGAGGGACGGGAGAAACATCTGATCCCCCCAGGGGGGACAAGCTCTCAGCAAACCCTTTCCGCAGAAAGGGGAGCATCGTCGCGCCCTGTAAAGGAGGCCTAGGAAGAGATCCGGATCAGACATGAAAGGGAGCCACC